>OY751356.1:620000-870000 GCA_963564715.1 Catocala sponsa | reverse complement strand
ACTTGAAAGGAAGGCAGGCAATATAACCCTGAGATAGATCACAATATAAAGAACTGCAAATATCCTTTATTTGTCTACTCGTACATTTTATAATAGTTACTAAGCTCAGTGGTTTTCTACAAAACTTAATATTGAAAGCTTGTGAATATATTTGGTTTGTTACTCAATCACGTGTAACCTATTGACGGATTTGGATGAATCTTAGCACATAGATACTTTATTGCCGTGCCGTGGGCAAGCTAATAAGCTACCTAATATTATAGAAAACAGACAACATTTTAAATGTTGTAGGTAGACTATTACATGAAAGAAGGCGGTATAGCTTTCATAAACACGTCAAAGGCACAATGAAATCGGGCACTACCTACTGCAGACCTTTGTTTAAAAAAAAACGACGAAGAAAAGTTGAAGCCGAGGCCAAAGCAAGCATTTTTGAAGCCACGTGTAGGCCTTTCTCACATTTCCGTCACAAACAATCGATCTTAATTTCAAAAGTTCGTTTAGACATCACGATTACGATTAAATAGTAACGGATTTCCTTTAAATCAACGCCACAACTGACTTTGTCTATCTCTTTCCAATCGTTCAATCAGCTGTTAGTTAAAAAATTCGAAATAAAAACTTCAAAAACCGGACATTCCTAATAAAAATAACGTACATATTAACCCTAAAATCACAAAAGGTCTAAAATTGTAATAACAAAGTGTTTTTTCGAAGTATTGTTAAGTGTTTTTTTGTATCTGTGACGCGCAGTTTTGGCGGGAATCAGCTGAGAGCGCAAACAGGTTGGACCGCTTCCCTGTACCGCGATATGTTTCTGAACGGACCTTGGCGCGGAATGTGGTTTGATCAGCTGGTTTATACTTATATTAGATGTACAAATTATATTGAGCTGGGGATAGTTACATTGATATTTATTTCGATCTATAGATGTATGTCTGTAATGCATTGTCCAAAGGCGTTGTTTGTAATTACATTTAGGTATCTGCTGTATCATGTCCTATGCTTACGTAATTTAAGTTTAAGTAATCATCTTAGCATTTATGCTTATAGAGCAAGTACCTACGTTACTAAATTCGGGCTAGTATTTGGGATTTAAATAATAAAATGGATTCGCAAACCAATACAGAGTCTAATGATGCAAGCTTGGGACGGCTTCATTTAGTTATGCACTACAATTAAGCATAACAAAAGTGTTGAACAGTTCCCGAAAGATCCGTAACGTTGACACGTCGGAATAAAAATGTACTTAATTAGGTACTAATTCTCACTTAAAATCTAATTATTGGGGCTTAAATTACTTTGAGAACATAATTAATGCATAATTCCATATATAAGTACGTACACTTATTTACATAAAATTTGGTACATTATATCGCTAAATGAAATATGTTTGACACCCACCTAAATGTCTGTATTTATAACAACAAAATTGATCGTGGTATTTTAGAAATTTTAAACATTTTTCAACTCTAAACTAGTGAAATAATAACCTATCAATATATTATTTGTATAAAACAACTAATTACACATAAAATATAACTTCCAAACAACAAAAATAACGAAATATTATCTCAACGATACAAGTTAACGCCGCATAGCATGGTAAGGGGGCGCCTCAATGCTACCAAAATCAGCTGATAGCCGGCCGCCATGCTCACCGCGTTTTTTTTTAATTTGCTAACAGGTTCAGGCCACGGTACGTTCTTGGAAAGCCAGAAAGCTATGATTTTTTTTTAAACGGAATATTTGACGCAGGTAGTTTGTAAGGTTCCGGCGAATTATTATTAAAAGTTTTTATTTCTGTACTTTATTATGGTTTTTGGGTGTGACGTTGGATAGGTATCCATTATTGGTTAATATTATCTCGAAGGTTGGTATGTCAAGTGAATAAATCGGCCACATCCTCTCTATTCTGTGTGGCGACGGCGAAATTCCCGCTAAAACTCGGACTGAAGTGTTTTCTTTCTTCAAAAGATCGACAGATATACAACCTTGTGTGGTATTTCTGACCTAACTAGGGTTGCGAAGCTTCTTAAAGCAGTATTAAAAGTACCTCTGCTAAGAATTACTTTCAATACTGCTTTAAGTTGACAACTAGAGTGAAGTAAAAGCGTCCAATTGCCAAATATTTAAGGGTGTTATTTAAATGGTTAGCATAGTATTGGTATTTTTGTGAGCAGAAAAATATAATCTGTGATCAGAAGTTGCTAATTGATCAGCAACTCATGGCCAGCAAACCTTAAAGAAATCAAACTAAGTCGACGGAGCCCCGCTTAGCGGGACTCCTATTTTTGGGTGGGTTTACAAAAAGGAACCTAACATAACCTAACACTTCCGAGACGGAATGCAGTGATTTGAGGCGTATAGATGTTCGTTATGCTGTGCAATATTTGCTGACCAATTAGTATTTTTGATGATCATTATATTTAATCCCATAATAGACCACACGACTGCTTACCATCAGGTGGAGTGTGGTCATTTTGACGAGCAAAAAAAAAAAATAAAAAAAAATAATTATCTATCAGGCACAGCAATTTTATCTGGTTGAAACATACCTACCTTGTCTTTTTCTGTACCCCTGACAACGTGTATGTGAAATTTCATGTTGATCTGTCGTAAACAAACTACTGATCCCGAGGGATAGATAGTCTTAGTTATATGGTACGGTTGCACAACCCTTCGGTAATAAATTGGCGCAATATTACAAAAACGAGCATACATCTTTTATGTAAGTCGTAAGCATTTGACGTAGTATATGATCGTTTGCAATACTATATTATTGACCCTAGGACAAGGAACAGAATTTAAAAAAAAATGTATATATATATATATATATATATACCTAAAATATTATAAAACAAAGAAAAAGAAAACTAAAACCCTCTAATAGGCGTCATAAAATTCCTCCGCATCACAGTCGACCGGTAGTGTGCCCAGAAGACTTGCAGCATTGCCACGTTGAATGGCAATGCTTATTCTTTCTGCAAAATAAAGCCCAGCCCTCTGGTCACGGAAAGCGTCGACTAACCTTTTTTTTATATATATATGTTGAATAACTTTATCAAATGACTGATGTAATGAAAACTGGCCAAGTCAAATCTAACCTACTTTAAGATCTCACATTTTTAAATAACCGTAATTGTTATAGGTATCCAATAAAGCAAAGAAATAGAGTTTAATACTTGTTCATAATGTTATTTTGTTCCTATAAATTCATATTTGGATTTTGCATAGAACTTGGCACTCATTTAGATCTCCATTCTTTTTGATGCGAAGCCCACAGCCAAGCATAATTTTTTGTATTGAACTTGGCTCTCCTTTTTTACATTTATGTTTTTAGTGGGATAGAGATTTCCTAAATTGAATAAAATAAATTTTTTATCATCTTATTATAGACATAGTATATTGAAAACATCCGGTTAAGACGTTCTTTGATAATAAATATTTATTAGACGTCACTAGCATTAACAAAAATATGGTAACAAAAAAGCAGTCTATATAAATAATACTTAATTTTCGGAGCTTGTACTTTATTTTTTTACCTCAGATAGTAAATTCAAATTCAAATGTATTTAGTATGAACAAAGGTGTAAATGTAAACACATGTAAAATTAACAATATTGATTCTCTTTGCTCTACCTTCTAGGCATGCAAATATCTTAAGTATGTACATTTACTTGTTTAAAAAAAACCATGCATTAATTCTTACTTAATCTATACTAATATTATAAAGCTGAAGAGTTTGTTTGTTTGTTTGTTTACTTGAACGCGCTAATCTCAGGAACTAATGGCCCGATTTGAAAAATTCTTTCAGTGTTAGATAGACATTGGACATCTTAGCTACACACCACAAAGCTAAGGACTTCAAGCGTTTTTGGAAGCACACGAAGAAGCTGGAGACTGGTACATGCATACCTGTAAGCGTTGATGGCAAGAATGAACCACAACAGATTGCTGAAGTATTCAGAGAACATTTTAAAGTGGTCTCCCCACAGAATTGTGTGTGGCAGGTGTTCGAGGCTGAGGTTGTCCAGGGTAAGCGGTTCATTTGTACAGCGAAGGATGTAGCGCGTATTATTAAGGGCATGTCCAGGGGTAAGTCTCCAGGACACGATAGCCTGAGTATCGAGCACTTGCAGCATGCTGGAGTACACTTGCCAAGAGTACTTGCTTTGCTGTTCAATTTGTGTATAGGACATGCATATTTACCCCGGGAGCTTATGAAAACCACCGTTGTTCCTATTGTAAAAAATAAGACAGGGGATGCCTCCGACAAGAACAACTACAGACCGATCTCGTTGGCTACGGTAGTTGCAAAAGTGCTGGACGGTTTGCTTGATTATCAGCTCAGTAAACACATAGACCTTCATGAGGCCCAATTTGGTTTTAGAACCGGACAATCGACGGAAACTGCAATATTGAGGCTCAAGCATACGGTCCAGTACTATATAACTAGAAAGACGCCTATTTATGCCTGTTTCTTGGACTTGTCGAAGGCATTTGACCTGGTATCATATAGTACTCTATGGAATAAGCTTAGAGGGGAAACTAGCACACCGCCAGAAATTGTAAATCTGCTTAAGTATTGGTACGCCAATCAAACTAATAAAGTTAAGTGGGCGGGATCTTACTCAGCAGAGTATGGGTTGGAATGTGGAGTGAGGCAGGGAGGCCTGACTTCACCTCGGCTTTTCAACATAAATGGGCTGATAGAGGAGCTCAGTAGCACCGGAGTTGGTTGCTCAATAGACGGTGTATGTGTCAACAACATTAGTTACGCGGACGATATGGTGCTGCTGAGCCCATCTGTCAAGGCCCTTAACAGGCTCATTGAAATTTGTGAGGGTTATGCGGGGGCACATGGTCTCAGGTATAATTGTAATAAAAGTGAACTACTTATCTTTAAGGCTGGGAATAAGTCACCTAAAGAAATTCCACCGATCAAACTGGGAGAAGTTTCATTACAGAGAGTCACCAAATTTAAGTACCTGGGACACTGGGTCACCGAGGACCTTTCAGATGACCTGGATATTGAGAGGGAACGTAGGGCATTGGCAGTGAGGTGCAATATGCTGGCTCGCAGGTTTGCAAGGTGTACAAGGGATGTCAAAATAGATCTATTTAAGGCCTATTGTCAGACATTTTACACCTGTAGCCTGTGGGTTAGGTATACGCAAAAATCTATCAGTGCCCTGCGGGTCCTATACAATAATGGTTTTAGGATGCTGCTGGGGCTGCCTCGATTTTGCAGCGCATCAGGTATGTTTGCAGAGGCCAATACAGATTGTTTTAGAACGATAGTTAGGAAAAGGGTGGCTTCCCTGATGCGTCGAGTGCGGGACAGTACCAGCGGCCTCCTAAGCACTATCTTGCATAGAGTGGATTGTCCGGTGGTTAAACACTGGAATTTCATTCATGCATCTCGCCCCGTAATTTTTAATATAAAATAATAATTTGATTAATAAGTTTACTAACATAGTTATAAGTACTACTAACAAATTATGGATTATTATCTGAAATAAAATGATTATTATTATTATTATTATTATTATAGCCCATTTATCGAGGAAGGCTATAGGCTATATATCATCACGCTAAGATCAATAGGAGCGGAGCACCAATGAAGAATGTTTCAAAATCGGAGAGTATTTTTCCCTTTTGAGAGCTTCCGCTGCGTGCGCTGCGTAAACAGTTAAAGTTTCGCAAAAATCATGTATGACAGAATTATTCCCCTTTAAAAGTTCTAAAAAAAAATTCCGCGACAGCATATGTCTATCTTTTAAGGTTGGCTCACTATAACCATTTTTATGCTAACGAAATTTGTTCTAAAATAATGCATTATTTGCGAAGGTATTTTTATAAACATGATATTAATCCTTATCCAAATAAATACGTTATTCATCACAAGTATTTAATTTAAAACAAAATTGCCCTTTACATCATTCGATTTCAATGAATATCTTAGGAGATATAGCAGTTTTAAAATAACATCGCAGCAAAATAATTACCCATTACAGACATAGTACAAACGATGTTTCTCCTGGTTTATTCTGCGTGATTATTACTGGTTCGATTTGAAAAATTCTTTTAGTGTTGGATAGCCTATTTATCGAGGAAGGCTATAGGCTATATAACATCACGCTACGACCCACGGGGGCGGCGCAGTAACGATAAACGCGGGTGAAACCGCGGGAACATCTAGTAATATTATAAATTCGAAAGTAACTCTGTCTCTTTATCTGTCTGTCTGTTACCTTTTCACGGCTAAACCACTCAACCGACTTAGATGAAATTTGGTACAGATATAGTTTAAAACCTGGGGAAGGACATAGGCTACTTTTTATTGATGTAGTGCCCGCGTGGTACGGGCGAAGCCGCGCGCAAAAGCTAGTTTGTAATATGTAAGACATTATTATTTAAATATTTAACAAAACATGACAAAAATCACTTCCCGAATTTTTTATGGTTTTTGGCATAGGTTTTTGGTAATGTACGGTACTCTATTTGTTCAAAATAAAGATGGCAACTCTAGTTACACCCAGATATTGCTAACTATACTTTACATCTTACGTAATAGGGAAAGAGTTTATTGTCTTTCAGATACATTTCCAAACACCGTGGTACTTAGAAGTTCTCAGTAAACCCTAATAACAATTTACCCAACCCAGGCATTGAATACAGTATACGTAAGCGCAATACTATGCCATACCAACAAAGAATTTCCGGTAACACTTTGTTTGAGGTAAAAGGGAAGACATGAACTTAGGACCGACCGCTACCCATCCACCCACACAAAAACTGTTGTACTATTGAGTCAACTATGCTCCCTTGCAAACAATGAGGTACCGGTAACTTCGTATGACTTTAGCCCGGAGGGGTGACATTGGCCCTTAATTGGAAAAAGCTGTTTAATTGGAAGAAGCTGTTTTACTGACAGTTTATAGTGCTATCTATTGATTTCCACGTGTATGTTTTCGGCATAAAGTATGATAGTGGTCTGGTGGCAACTTCAAACTTTTTCCAGTTAAGGGCCAATGTCACCCCTCAGGGCTAAAGTCATACGAAGTTACGGTATCTATTCTTTTTTTTTTTTAAACACTGCCACACTAGTAATAAAGGCCTGTTCAAAACTAAGCGGTATTCGCTATCGTCTGCGGTAGAAAAAACCGAGTGGGTGTGCGGTAATATTACTGTTCACACCAAAGCGGATTTCGCTATCTTTGTGGGTAGAGTTGATACTAAACACCTGAGCGAAACCCGCGCGGCAGGCACTTCTACCCATAGCTAGGGTTGCCAACTTTTATTAGAAGAAATAGAGTATATCTGATTTCAAAGGAAGTAAATAAAGAGTACGGACTTCTAAAGAAGAGTATCATGAGAATTTTTCTTGCACCAAAATGAACGTAACCTCAAAACACTTCTCAAAACAACTTGTGACATGACATTAGTGGCTGCGATCAGAAACGTCCGAATGTGGCTTGAGGAATCGGGGATACCAACATATTAATAGCAAATAGTCGATTGTTTGGTTATGATAAAGGGTTTGCATAATATTACATGACTGGCACTAGTCTAGTAAACATTGTGTAAAAAAGAGTATTTCAGCATACTCTATGTGTTATAGATTATAGAGTACGCCTACATAATATAGAGTACAATACTCTATTTTAGAGTACGGTTGGCAACCCTACCCATAGCGGCAACGAATACCGCTCAGGTCGCTCCGGAACTCGATACTAAATACCTGAACAAAACCCGCGCGGTATATACCTCTACCCACAGCGGCAGCGAATACCGCTCAGGTTTGAATAGGTCTTTCCTATATCGCGGGACTCTACAAACATTCAAACAACGGACACAAAGAACTCCCAGACTCGAGAAACCATTTGTGGATCACAAAATGTTTTGTCCCGTGTAGGATTCGAACTTACTTTATCTCTCTTCTTCTCCCTAGCCTTTATTATTCCCAAGTCACTTGGGGTCGGCTTTCTAGTCTAACCGGATTTGACTGGATATCAGTTTTTACACGGAGACACTGCCATCTGACCTCCGCAACCTGAAGGCTAACGATACCCTAAGGCTAGAGCAATGTCAGGATATTAGAGAGCACTGACTTCCTAATAACGACTGCCATAGATGTTCATGGCAGCCAGGACCGAGGGCTTAACGTGCTCTCCGAGGCACGGAGCACGCGATAATTGTCAATCAATACGCACATCATTTCGAAAAGTCATATAACTTCCGAAAGTCAGAGGTGCGCGACGTGGGTTCGAACCCGAGACCCTCTGCGTTGCAGTCTGTTGGTCTCCTCACTGAGTTATCGCTGCTTATACATAACAATACAATCAATAAAAAAATAATAACACATTATGCACCCATAAAATCGCTCCTAATGCATTGCATGCACCCCCACAATCACACAACATGTAACAACCAACCATTAATTTCTTTATCTATACCTACTAATATTATAAAGCTGAAGAGTTTGTTTGTTTGTTTGTTTGCTTGAACGCGCTAATCTCAGGAACTACTAGACCGATTTGAAAAATTCTTTCAGTGTTAGATAGCCCATTTATCTAGGAAGGCTATAGGCTATATATCATCACGCTTAGATCAATAGGAGCGGAGCACTAATGAAGAATGTTTCAAAATCGGAGGTTATTTTTTCCTTTTGAGAGCTTCCGCTACGTGCCCTGCGTAAACAGTTAAAGTTTCGCAAAAATCATGTATGACAGAATTGTTCCCCATTAAAAGTTCTAAAAAAAAGTCCGCGACAGCATATGTCCATCCTTTAAGGTTGGCTCACTATAACCATTTTTATGCTAACGAAATCTGTTCTAAAATTATGCATTATTTACGAAGGTATTTTTATAAACATGATATTAATCCTTATCCAAATAAATACGTTATTCATCACAAGTATTTAATTTAAAACAAAATTGCCCTTTACATCATTCGATTTCAATGAATATCTTAGGAGATATCGCAGTTTTAAAATAACATCGCAGCAAAATAATTAGCCATTACAGGCATAGTACAAACGATGTTACTCCTGGTTTATTCTGCGTGATTACTACTGGTTCGATTTGAAAAATTCTTTTAGTGTTGGATAGCCTATTTATCGAGGAAGGCTATAGGCTATATAACATCACGCTACGACCCACGGGGGCGGCGCAGTAATGATAAACGCGGGTGAAACCGCGGGAACATCTAGTAATGAATAAAGATGTAGGAAATTAACAGTTGTCACATCATACAGACACATACAATAGATCATGAGGAATGATTCCACAAGTATATTCTATTATGTATTAATCTTCCTTTATTGATTGTATTGTTATGTTTATATTTACAAATCACACTTACTATTACTGAATCGGTATCCACTCCACATCCACTTCCAGAAACCAAGTACCCAAGAATACATTAAATCGGATACATTCATAAAGTAAAGGAAATAGTCAATCACATCGATCAAAAATCAAAATATATACCATTGCTCGATGGTCAATCAAGTTAAAAACGCGTACACGAGCCCATATCAAGTTCTTCAGAAGGACATCGCTAGCTTTAACTTTCTCTCCATTTCCCATTTCGATAATTCAATGAATTGAATGAGCAAAAAGTAAATGTACAATTAGAGTTGGCACATAACTAATTGCCCAGGTCACAGATAATAATTATAACTAGCGGTCGCCTAGTGCTCGAAATTCGACCAAAGTTTGTCTGTAAGATATTGCTGATACATGTCATTATATATTGATATATGTAACCATAGTTACGCGCTTCGACTGCGTGTGTCAAATGCATGCTTGTGTGCGTGTAGTGTTTTATCATTAATTTAATGTATTTCTAATGCATATTTAAAAAAAAAAATTGCACTTGTCACTTCTCTGTATAAACTATAAGTGTGCGAAATTTCATACTCCTCCGTCCGCCCAATTTTCGTAAAAAGGGATCCAAAGTATTCGCTTCACGTATTAATATATAGATACTATATACTAGCCCAGGTAGACTCCATCTTCCCAGAGAGTAGAATTTAACAAGTGCGAAACGGCAATGGATTGCCGTAAATATTAAAGTTCCAAAAAATGTAATATTGTCTTCTGTTTACGCGAATGTTATTCATTGAAATTAAACAACTATATACGGATTTTATCGCGTTGTTTATTTGACACTATTACAAAATGGTTCAAGTAGAAAATCCTTTGTCACGTGACCTTGAGGTCAGAGGTCAAAGGTCATAGTCAATTCGGGGGTATATCGACTATGCTGAGTCGAATGGCGTGGCCGCGAGTCTTTAGGTCTTACGATTCTTGAGTTATAGTTGACTTTATAGTACGAGCTCCGGTACAAGAAATCCATACCCTCATCTGTCATCCATTAGTGATAACCAACAAATTATAGATAAAATACACATAGACACATTGTGATTAGGTTGCCAGTCAAATTATAGATAATATACACATAGACACATTGTGATTAGGTTGCCAGTCAAATTATAGATAATATACACATAGACACATTGTGATTAGGTTGCCAGTCAAATTATAGATAATATACACATAGACACATTGTGATTAGGTTGCCAGTCAAATTATAGATAATATACACATAGACACATTGTGATTAGGTTGCCAGTCAAATTATAGATAATATACACATAGACACATTGTGATTAGGTTGCCAGTCAAATTATAGATAATATACACATAGACACATTGTGATTAGGTTGCCAGTCAAATTATAGATAATATACACATAGACACATTGTGATTAGGTTGCCAGTCAAATTATAGATAATATACACATAGACACATTGTGATTAGGTTGCCAGTCAAATTATAGATAATATACACATAGACACATTGTGATTAGGTTGCCAGTCAAATTATAGATAATATACACATAGACACATTGTGATTAGGTTGCCAGTCAAATTATAGATAATATACACATAGACACATTGTGATTAGGTTGCCAGTCAAATTATAGATAATATACACATAGACACATTGTGATTAGGTTGCCAGTCAAATTATAGATAATATACACATAGACACATTGTGATTAGGTTGCCAGTCAAATTATAGATAATATACACATAGACACATTGTGATTAGGTTGCCAGTCAAATTATAGATAATATACACATAGACACATTGTGATTAGGTTGCCAGTCAAATTATAGATAATATACACATAGACACATTGTGATTAGGTTGCCAGTCAAATTATAGATAATATACACATAGACACATTGTGATTAGGTTGCCAGTCAAATTATAGATAATATACACATAGACACATTGTGATTAGGTTGCCAGTCAAATTATAGATAATATACACATAGACACATTGTGATTAGGTTGCCAGTCAAATTATAGATAATATACACATAGACACATTGTGATTAGGTTGCCAGTCAAATTATAGATAATATACACATAGACACATTGTGATTAGGTTGCCAGTCAAATTATAGATAATATACACATAGACACATTGTGATTAGGTTGCCAGTCAAATTATAGATAATATACACATAGACACATTGTGATTAGGTTGCCAGTCAAATTATAGATAATATACACATAGACACATTGTGATTAGGTTGCCAGTCAAATTATAGATAATATACACATAGACACATTGTGATTAGGTTGCCAGTCAAATTATAGATAATATACACATAGACACATTGTGATTAGGTTGCCAGTCAAATTATAGATAATATACACATAGACACATTGTGATTAGGTTGCCAGTCAAATTATAGATAATATACACATAGACACATAGTGATTAGGTTGCCAGTCAAATTATAGATAATATACACATAGACACATTGTGATTAGGTTGCCAGTCAAATTATAGATAATATACACATAGACACATTGTGATTAGGTTGCCAGTCAAATTGCGTACGGATGACATCAAATACTTCATCTATACTAATATTATAAAGCTGAAGAGTTTGTTTGTTTGTTTATTTGTTTGGTTGGTTAAAAGCGCTTATCTCAGGAACTACTAGTTCGAATTAAAAAAATCTTTAAGTGTTGGATAGCCCATTTATCGAGGAAGATTATAGGCTATATAACATCACGTTATGACTATTGGTCATGAATAAAAAATGTTGCAAAAACGAGGCAAATTCTCTTATGTGAAGCAGACGAAGTTGCGCGGCTCAGCTAGCATATTATATATATCTCGGCGCAGTGAGATTGGCGAGGCGACCGCTTAAAACAACTCGCATTGTCGAAGTTTCAAAAATAAACGCAGCTTAGAGGTCCACCATTAACAATACAGCTTTTTCTCAAAGTCCAAATCAAAAGTAATTTAAGTATTTATTTAGGTCCCAAAGTAACATTTATAATAATAATAATATCAGCCCTGTCTTCCATTGTCTCACTGCTGGGCACGGACCTCTTCTCAGTGTGAGAAGGGTTAAGCCACGCTGGCCCAGTGAGTATGGGCGAAGCCACAACACTGCGTTGCGACAACGCATCGCAAAAACGACGTCGCACAGTAATACAATGCGATGATTCAACGCAATAATTTCATCGCATACGACATCGTACGACAAGACGCTAACCATCAGTCCAGTTTCTAGTGAGACATGGACCGTACACACGAGTCCTACTTCTGCTTGCGTTAAGACGCATTAAGAAAAAGAAACAGAAAAGAAAGTATTAGGTGCACCCATTTCTATCAATCATGAATAATTAATCACTGAATAGTAGCGCGTCGTCGCATTGCAAATTTGTACGATGCGGCAGCGCATCAGAAATTTCCACGATGCGTTGTGCGGCGTCGTAGATTTTTGCGATGCGTTGTCGCAACGCAGTGTTGTGGCTTCGCCCTATTGGCACTCGGCGGGGTCGCGACCGCATGTGCAAGTGATTCGCGTGGCCTCGCCGATAGTGGTTTTGTCGACGAACACCTCGGTAGGTTTAGTCGGTATTCCGGGAGGTACATTATTCTTATTCTATCTTTCTCTTTTACCCCGGCGAGTCCGACACAAAACATGCGCCCGCCTCAAAAAAGAAATTGCGTGTTGGCACACGGCGGGGTCGCGATTGCATATGAAAGCGATTCGCGCGGCCTCGCGTCGTCTATGGTTATGTTGAGGAACACCGCGCTAGGTTTAGTCTGTATTACCGGGGTATCTTATCCGCGGTGAGCCCGACATAACTTCTCCGTCGCCCCGCGGAGAGGTATGCGTCAAAGCATTCCGCATAGGAAAAAAAATTTGGTCGTTGGCAGATTTCATTTATTCAAGAACAATTTACATTGTGTGTGAATGTACAATAATAATAACTAGCGGTCGCCTAGTGCTCGAAATTCGACCAAAGTTTGTATGTAAGATATTGCTGACATATTATGTCATTATATATTGATATATGTAACCATAGTTACGCGCTTCGACTGCGTGTGTCAAATGCATGGTTGTGTGCGTGTAGTGTTTTTTCATTAATTTAATGTATTTTTACGCATAATTTAAAAAAATATTATCATTCGTCACTTCTTCTCTGTATAAACTATAAGTGTGCGAAATTTCATACTCCTCCGTCCGCCCAATTTTCGTAAAAAGGGATCCAAAGTTTTCGCTTCACGTATTAATATATAGATAATAATAAAGACAATTTATTAAATAAAAACAACATTGCAAATCAGTTAACAAATTGAATAGATTAAAATAATAAATTGATCAAAAAATGTGTGTGTGTACCAGAGTACACAGGTAAGAAGTGAAACTTCTTTACGACATTAATTAGTTAATTAGTTAACAAAAATTATTTAACTAACTTTAATATTAATATTTAGTTCATAACTTAATAAAAATAATTCAAAGCAGATATTTAATGACTTAATCAATTACACAAGTTATGAATAAATAATTGGAATTATCTTTTCAAAGTAATACAATTGTATGATGACAGTTAAAATAATTAAAAAAAAAAAAAAAAAAAAAAAAAGTTAATCTTGTAGAAATGCAACGATTTTATAAAATTAAAAATGAATAAATAAATCATTAAAAACGAATAATTAAAAAAGATGTACGTATACATATTTTTATTTTCTAATCGTGTTTTGTTTTATTTTTAAATTATTATTTAATTTATATTTTTTATTGTTTTTAGAATTAATAATGTTCACTAGATTTACAGTCATGATTATTAATACTTGCTAATTTTAACAGATTTATATACATTCACTGATACTTACAATCAAAAAGTGAGGTTAACCTCAAATAAATATTAAAATCATGCTCATACGTGTTGAATTTATAAAACGAAATATATAATCACTCTCACTTTTCTTGTAAATTCACTTAAATTTGAATAAGTCTTTTTATTTTATCACTTTCAAATTAATATATTGTTATTCTTATTTCAAACCAAACTTCAAAACTAATATATTGTTGTTATTATTATAAATATATTACATTATATTCTTTACGTCACTATACTAAACTTTGATAAAAAAGCAACATGGCGCGTAACCGAAAAACGTGACGTTTTTTTTTTACACTGCTACAAAATTTCTCCCATACGTCGATAAAGAAGTTTCACTTCAATAATTAAAAAACAATTTAATAAGTAGTCAAGTCAAAAAAATACAATTAAAATGTCTAAAAAGGAATGTCAAGTCAACAATTATATCTTATCTTATATCTTGGAGAACATTATGTAGAACTGTCAGACATGCAGGTTTCCTCACGATGTTTTTCTTCACCGTTAAAGCGAGCGATAATTAACTATTTAATACGCTCACAACTCCAACAGGTAAGTGTAGTCGATCCCGACACGGGACATAAATTTGTGTGATCCATTATTTTAAATGTTTGCAAAGTCCCTCGCGACACGGAAAGTAACAGTTTTATTAATTAATAATTAACAATAACATTTTGCTTGACTTGGTAATCGGACCCATGTCATCACATCACATGACAACTTAAGCGCAATTTGTATTTAAGTATATACCCAAAGTAGTTAAATCTTATAGACAGCTTTTAAGTCTTCCCATTTCACTTTAGCCTGAATTAGTCTGACAGTCAGGCGATTAGATTAAGCCAGTAACCCTCAGGCGGCTTGAAAACACTAGATTACCAACAAATCAACATAAGTCTAAAGCATATCAATGAACTACATATTGTAAATCAAAAATTTTAAATCATCTGTTTTTGTACAAAGTAAAAATAGACTTTGTACTTAAAAAATTAAAGTCGATTTTTATTCAGCAAACGAAATACCCGATAAAGCATTTTCCCTCGCTTTTTCAAAAGGTCACTTTCGGTCACGAAACAGGTATAGGATATAATACCATTTAAAATTAAACCTTAACTCTAAATCCTAAAGTCTATTTTACAATGACTAATAATAATTCTCACGGCCAATATTAAAACTGCAGTAAAAAGAAATTTCTTTATAACTAAAGGAATTTGAGCTTTATAATTTAATATCAAGGTTGACATTAGTTTGCAGATGTCAGTCGATATTCCCGCGCTTTTCACAAATTTGACGTTTATCAACTTTTTTATATTTATGGTCATGTCGATAAAAATTGTAACTTATTATAAATTTTTTGACGCCATTGTAGTTTATGTTGCAGAAAATGGGTTCATTAGATGTACTAATTTAGAATACCTACGCTTGTGATTCTGTGAAAGATATAATATAGCTTGAATCGGTAGCGCTATGAGCTTCAAGTCCCGGTCACTGGTTCAATTCCCGGACAAAGACGCATTGGGCTTTCTGGCAAAAAGTTCTTAGTAGCAGCACGAAGTTTGAAACTGAGGTCAGTAGGGACCTGGGACCTAAAAAGATAGCTCGTCTCTCTAAAACTATAGCTACGTATAACACTCGTAGACGTCCCTTTCGGGAAATGATAGGCGTCTACGTTCACTAAACACTAAAACTTTTGATCCAAATCGGTAATTAAACCTAAGGTATTAAGCACAGCAGTCATATTCGCTGCGCCCGCGCCACCGAGACTGTCTAGGAAAGAATACAAAAAATAAATAAGTATGTATGTATTATTAAAGAACAGACAATTACATTTTTTGTCCATAGACAATAACCAGAAACGCAGGCGGTTCATACAGCCTATATCATCCCAGACCGATAATAAATTCGATCTAATACCAGTTTAATGACATCACCGGTGTCCGTGGTTGTCGTAACCAGACTTGGGTAACCACGTGACAGACGGTTTTTAAACTTGTTCCGGGTCAAAATACCCAGATAGTAAAATGTTAGTTTTTAAATATGTGATTTTCTGTTTCTGAAGTCTGGTCATCCGTGCGGAAATAAGGTAGTTGAGTCTTTCTGTGAACATGGGCTGCTGCAACTGGAACGTCGGGAAAAGTATTAACTTAAATCTAAATAGTTTTAATCATTTAAATAGTACGTAGTAAAGTTTAACAGTACCTAGTAGTGTGATAGTTTCAAAATTATGTAATAATAATAACAGGTATTTTAAAATAAACAACGTGATAAAATCCGTATGAATTAGTTTTATTTCAAAGTACTTACTTATAACATTTGCGTGGACGTAATATTAATATCAAATAGTTACATTATCCAAAATCTAAAAAGCAATGTTTTTTTAATAATAAGAAAGATATACCCGCTACAATTTTTCTTATACCTATCTATATTTAGGTACACTTTGCACAAAAAGATTTCTTTTCATTGCTATTTGCTCTTGTGTGTAAAATAATATAAATTAATTAAATTAAATTAAAACATGTTTATTATCATTTTCTTATATGCTATTTTATAATCAGTAGTTGGGATATTCCTTTTAAGTAAACATTATCTGTGTTAGGAGACCCCGCTCTTCACAGTACAATCCTAATTCTAATCCTAACTTCCTAATCGTAATCCTAACTAATATTATAAAAGCGAAAATGAGTTTGTTTGTTTCATTTTCACGCCTAAACCACTGAACCGATCATTCTGAAGTTTTGCATACCTATACGTTGTCAGGTGTACAAAAACGAACATAAGCTACCTTTCATCCCGAAAAAAATTACTGTTCCCGAGGAAAACAACAAAAACGTTCTTATGATAATAGATGGCGCCACGTTTCTTTCGAATCATGATTGAATTATATTATTACAAGCAAAGTACAACCCGAATTGATTGTCGAATTCTAAATTAACGCAAGCGAAGCCGCGGGCAAAAGCTAGTAAAATATAAAAAAAACCTCTGGCTACCCCTCCTAACGTGAGTCTATGTACTTACTAACATTTACAAACCAAATTGTTATTTTTTTTTTCACACAAGCCTGTTTAGAAATGTTTCCTTTGCTATTCACGTGTTGCCGTTTAAAAAAAACCGTTCACGTTTTATGGCGGGTTCATGTAAATTCATGTCACGTACGTTATGTCACACGAGTACCTATATTCTGTTGTTCACGTGTGTATACGTAATAAAATCTCACGCCTATTCCCCGAAGGGGTTGGCAAGGCAGGTATTACAGATACATTTCACTAGCCATGGGTTCTAGGTCATATGTACTCAATACTTACTCAATATTTGATTGTATTCCATAATGTTATACATTGGTGGACTTCTAAAAAAACTAGTCCTCTGTTTCGCTTGGGAGCAGTACGTTTTTTTTGGATGATGTCCTTTTCTGACAACGGGAACGTGTATGCACAGACCTATGCAAAATTTCATGATGGCCGGGGCGTGAAAACAAACAAACTCTCATGCACATTTATAATATTAGTACCTACGACAGTAAATAAAGAGAGGAAGAGAGCTACCTATAGTAAGTAAAATAATTTCTTTTAAAAGTATTGAAATATAACAAAACCTATTTATTTAAGTAGGTAGGTATGTATATTTAGCAAGCATATTGTATACCTATGTACCTACATATAGGTACAGTCCTAGAATCCCAGCAGCTACAGAGATATTTTTGACCATAAAGTCCAATAACACTTTGCCAAAATGGAGCTTGTGATCCGAGACCTCATAATATATAGTCACATTTAATCCCGTTTTGTCACTAAGATAGCTTTTATTCCATAAATTCAGTGCTATAGGTAGGTATCAGAAGTAATATTGCTTTTATTTCAAGAAACCATCCACAACAGCAGCCATTTAATTAAACACATCATCACAATGCTGCAATGTTAGCAGCGAGGAGTTTTAATTTTTATTATTTTTATTATTATGCTGGCAGACGGAAATAATCACGAAATCACGTGCCAACTAAATTATTTCGAAAACAAAACTGTATTATCCACCCATCGACGTAAAAATGCATCTGACTAGCTCCAGGCATGAATACTTACCATACTTATAATAAACAAACAAAATCAAACGTTGAAAACTTAAAACCACATTTCGAAGAATTCATAAAGCCATAGTTCATTCAATGTTATCATGTGTTTCCAACAAACTTAATTTTGCTAACATAATAAACGAAATTCAACCTTAGCATTTTGACATAAGGGTTTAGTAGGTTGTAAAACTGTATGTTGGTACAATGTAAAAAGCCCGCGAAACGGACGCGGCGGTTACTATACCGTTTGTTTTTAAATCTGGAATGTCTCCTGCTCTTTCCATCTATAAATCAATGAGTGTGTAAAATTGAATCTTATTTTGTTTGTACTAAGGTAGTTTTTAGAAAAATGATCTTTTATTATAGTTTCGTTGCCAAGTGACAAGAAATTGCTTTCTTAAGTTTGAGGTTTTATTTTTATTATTGCATTCGATATTCGCAATGCTTGTAGACAAATGTTAATATTAGACTTTTAGCGTAATATTACGCCTATAAAATTCCAGTGGGTTAGGCAGAAGAATTAGGGCCATATTTTGCGATATTTAGATCCCATGTAATTATTGTGCGGGCGTGTATGAGGAATGTGATGAAAGTGAATGAAGCCAGGGAAGTGTGTCAGGATCGTGGCAAATGGAAATCCATAATCTCTTCCTACCTACCCCTCTGGGAAACAGGCGTGAATCTATGTATGTAGGTACCTACTTATGTAATTATTGTACCTTCTTACTAAACTTTCAAACCGCGGCGGCACATCGATGACCAGAAACAATAGATTTTTAATGAACTATGGCTGGTATTCAAGGCTTGACAGATTAATAGTAGGTAAGTACAGATCGCGCAATCTACGATGGCCGGACTGAACATAGCGTCTCCGAATTGTTGCGCATGTACAGTCGCTAAGACGCGTAACGCCCCCGCCCCCTGTCACCAAAGAGACCTAACACTTGTAACTGCGACGCCACTCGCGCAATGTTCAGACCGGTCATCATACAGTGCGCGATCTGTATCAATCATGCAGTTCCTTTTTACAACAGACCTGTTTATTAACTATTTACCTAACTGCTAGGCAAGACGTGTAACTTATAAGCGTATAAAGTAATGAAGGAAGTTATATGCGTATTCATTATCGCTCGCTTTAACGGTGAAGGAGAACATCGTGAGGAGACCTGCATGTCTGACAGTTCTACGTAATGTTCTCGAGGATATGTGGAGTGTGCCAACACGCACTGGGGCGGCGTGGTGGACTATGGGCTAACCCAGACCCCCTGCAGCTACATTTCTGCCATATTCCTTGGCATTCGTATTTATATTGGTGAAGAATCAAACAAGTTCATGTCACTTCATGTAGGTACCTCATTAAAAAAATTGATCAAATGTCTACGGACTGAGCATTTTTTTAGACATTCTCTACCGAAAGAATCGGTAGGTTCGAGTTCCACTGGTAGGTACTGAATATGGAATAATATATGCAAGTTTTTACAGTAACAGCCACTTAGTTAGCTTCTCAAAATATTATCGTGGACCTCCGCTTACAAATTGTGGACCCTTATTTTTTTGTCACGCCAACGTAGACCTCCATCGAGACTCCCATGGACCCTTGGACCACCGGGACCACTTTGGGAACTATTGGTCTAATCCTCACACTGAGAAGAGACTCGTGCCCAGCAGTGGGACAGTTTAATATAGGGCTGATATTATTTTAACAGTCTCTATGTATTGTCTCTATACTCCATTTGGGTAGGTACTTAACTCAAGATAAATAATCTTGATGTGACATTTTATCTAAAAACTCAGTTTAAAAAAAATGCTGCTAAAGATATAATAATTTCTGTACAGCTTTAAGAAATTGGTTAATAAAAGAGAGCTTCTACTCAATTGACGAATTTATTAAAAAGTTTGCCTCTCATTCCTATCACTTTAGAAATGTATTGTAAAACAAGTTTTTAAAGTTTATCTATTATTTTAGACTAGATGTTCCCGCGGTTTCACCCGCGTTTATCGTTACTGCGCCGCCCCCGTGGGTCGTAGCGTGATGTTATATAACGTATAGCCTTCCTCGATAAATAGGCTATCCAACACTAAAAGAATTTTTCAAATCGAACCAGTAGTAATCACGCAGAATAAACATCGTTTGTACTATGTCTGTAATGGGTAATTATTTTGCTGCAATGTTATTTTAAAACTGCGATATCTCCTAAGATATTCATTGAAATCGAATGATGTAAAGGGCAATTTTGTTTTAAATTAAATATTTGTGATGAATAACGTATTTATTTGGATAAGGATTAATATCATGTTTATAATAATACCTTCGCAAATAGTGCATTATTTTAGAACAAATTTGGTTAGCATAAAAATGGTTATAGTGAGCCAACCTTAAAAGATAGACATATGCTGTCGTGGACTTTTTTTTAGAACTTTTAAAGGGGAACAATTCTGTCATACATGATTTTTGCGAAACTTTAACTGTTTACGCAGCGCACGCAGCGGAAGCTCTCAAAAGGGAAAAATACCCTCCGATTTTGAAACATTCTTCATTGGTGCTCAGCTCCTATTGATCTTAGCGTGATAATATATAGCCTATAGCCTTTCTCGATAAATGGGCTATCTAATACTGAAAGAATTTTTCAAATCGGACCAGTAGTTCCTGAGATTAGCGCGTTCAAGCAAACAAACAAACAAACAAACATACAAACAAACAAACTCTTCAGCTTTATAATATTGGTATAGATACCTATTTAAGTTTATGTTTTTGTTCTGTTTAAAATTGATTTTGATTTTAGGATTATAAAAATATAGGGATTTATGATTTGTATCATGTAAAGTAGGTACTGTCTTCTTGATAAGTGTTCGTATTTACTAAAAGTGTAAATGTATAAAAATTTGTATGCTATTTAAATATAGCGAAATATGCTCAGCGCCTATAATTATGTACTTACCACCTACTTTTGTAACTACCACATTTTACGCCAATAAATTATTATTATTATTATTATCAATGTAAATACAACATTAATCCGCATGGCGGCGACGCGGTCCGCCACCCGTCACGTCTCGTTTCTCGCGAGGGCGAAAAGTGGCCTACGGAAAGCCGTTTTGCTACATTGAATGTTGGAGGAGGGATGGATGGAAAATTGAATGAAGTATGTCAGATGATGAATGAGAGAAAGATTGATGTTCTGTGCGTGAATGAGACGAAAAGGAAAGGCTGTAATACCACTAGGCATGGACCCTACACGGCGTATTGGTCCGGCGTGCCTAGCAATACCAGAGCCTGTCAGGGAGTTGGTGTTATTCTGTCTGCTAGAATGAATGAGTGTGTAAAAGAATTCGAATATGTGAATGCTAGGTTACTATGGATGAGAATGAAAGTAGGGATTACTCGGGTGTTTATGGTAGGGGTCTATGCACCCGTAAACATAGCAACGGGTATGTCTCAGAGTGCACGGGAAGAAAGAGAAGATTTTTGGGAGTGTTTGAGAGATGTCTTGAGGAAATGCAAGGAACACGAGAGGTTGATAATGTTAGGGGATTTTAATGGTTGGGTGGGAGTAAAGCGTGAAGGATACGAAAGGGTTTTAGGCAAGTATGGGGACGAAAGCGTGAATGAGAATGGAAAAAGGTTGCTTGAGCTATGTTTGGAGTGGAATCTCTGTGTGACAAACACTATGTTTGCCCACAAAAGAATCCACCAGTATACAAGAGAAGCAAAGAATGTAAGAAGTAGTATGATTGACTTTGTTGTAGTGGATGAAAGATTGAGAAAGAATGTCCTAGACACTCGGGTATATAGAGGTATTGGTGTCCATACCGACCATTTTTTGATTATGAGCCGGATACGTGGCCTCTTCAAAGGATGGCGACACCGTATACCTACCCGAACAAGTGTCCAAGAACGAATAAAAGTAGAAAATTTGCAAGATGAAGTATTGAAAGACGAGTATAAAAATCAATTGAGGAAAAGATTTGAAAGATTTTGTGACACTGATGATATAGAAGAATTATGGCAGTCGTTTAAGCATGAAGTGGTTGTTGTAGCGTCAGAAGTATGCGGTGTGAGCAAGAAGAGGAAAGTTATAAAATCGAAGAATGCGTGGTGGGATAAAGATGTGCAAGGGGTAGTACGTGAGAAGAAGCAGGCATGGTTGGACTGGCTATCTGTCAGAGCCAATGAAAGAATGCAAGAAGCAACGAATGAGGATGTGAATGAAGCTAGGAATAAGTTTATAAGAATGAATAAAGTAGTGAAAGATGTAATTAAATGGAAAAAAGAGGAATTGAAAGACGAGTTTGATAGAAGAGTATCTGAAGATTTCCGGACCAACGCGAAGTTCTTCTGGAAATCCATTCGCTCGGTTCGAGGTAAAACCGTAACCACAGAGCTGAAATCAATCAGAGATAAGAATGGAAGTTTACTGAATGAAGAAAAGAGCGTACTGAAGAGATGGAAGGAATATTTTGAAAGTTTATTTGAAAGAGAGGAATGGCAAGGACAAAGTTTCGAAATGAATGATAATGATAGTAGTGATGAAAGCCCTATTAGTATGGATGAAATAATGAAAGCATTGAAAAGCATGAAATCAGGAAAGGCTGGTGGGTATGATAGGATTACAGTCGAAATGCTGACAGCTGGACAGGGTCTTATAGCAACTCAGTTGTGCCGCCTTTTTAACTTGTGCTGGAATACCGGCCGTGTACCAAGTGATTGGTGCAAGGCCGTCATAGTACCTTTATACAAGGGAAAAGGCTCACAGCAAGAGTGCAAAAGCTATAGAGGCATTAGCTTGCTCAGCGTCGTCGGTAAATTGTATGCAAAAGTGTTAATTGAAAGGATTGTGAAAGTAACCGACAAGAAAATATGGGATGCACAAACGGGATTTCGAAAGGGTATGGGATGTACGGATCAGGTCTTTTCCTTACGGAGCATAGCCGAAAAAGTTTTGGCCAAAGGTCAAAAGGTCTATTGCGCATTCGTGGATCTGGAAAAGGCTTATGATAAAGTGGTGAGGAATGAACTTTGGTCGGCATTGTCCATGTATGGAGTGAATAGCAACCTCACGCGAGCTCTGAAATCTCTTTATGATGATTCCAGAGCTTGTGTTAGGATAAATGGGACCTACACAGAGTGGTTTAGCATCGATAAAGGTGTTAGACAAGGATGTGTAGCGTCACCTTGGCTGTTTAACCTATACATGGACAATTGTTTGAAAGATTTAAAAGATTGTGAATGGGGATTAAGAATGAATGAGTTACTTGTCAAATGTCTTCTTTATGCCGATGACCAAGTAATACTTGCGTCATCGGCGGAAGAGTTGCAGGCGATGGTAACTATTATGCATGGTGCTTTTGAGAGTAAAGGAATGAAAATAAATGTAAGCAAGACGAAAGTAATGGTATTTGAAAAGGAAGAGTGCGTGACGATGTGTAATATTATGATTGATGGAGAAAAAGTGGAGCAAGTGAAAGAGTTTGTATATTTGGGTACTTTGTTTACAAGGGATGGTAAACATGACGGAGATATTGAAAGGAGAACGATTGCTGGCAACAAAGTGAATGGAGCCCTACGCGCTTTTATGAACAGTCGAAATGTATCCGAAAAGGCACGTTTGGCTGTTCATAGAGGACTATTAGTGCCCACACTTATGTATGGAAGTGAAAGTTGGGTATGGCAAAAGAAGCATGAGAGCAGAATAAATGCTGTAGAAATGAGAGCGTTGAGAAGCATATGTGGTGTGACTCTGAAAGATAGAATAAGAAATAGTGTGATTAGAGAGAGATGCGGCATGAAAGTGGATATAGTTACAAGAATAGAAAAGGGTATGTTAAGCTGGTTTGGACATGTAGAAAGAATGGACGAGGAAAGACTGACTAAGAAAGTTTATAAGGCTAGTGTGAATGGAACAGTCGCAAGAGGAAAACCTAGGCGAACGTTTCTCGACCAGATCGGAGGCGTCCTGGACAAAGGCCAGGTTAAGAGCTCCTTGAACCGACGGGCGTGTATGAGGAATGTGATGAAAGTGAATGAAGCCAGAGAAGTGTGTCAGGATCGTAGCAAATGGAAATCCGTAGTCTCTGCCTACCCCTCTGGGAAACAGGCGTGAATCTATGTATGTATGTATGTAAATACAACAATAACTGCCGGAGGCCCAATCACCCTTTTCCCCCTTCCTGCTTCTTCTCCTTCCCACTTCCTTTCCTAAAGGGTCATACACGACCGTCGGTTCAAGGTGCTCTTAACCTGGCCTTTGTCCAGAACGCCTCCGATCTGATTGAGAAACGTTCGCCCAGGTTTTCCTCTTGCGACTGTTCCATTCATAATAATCTCTTCTATAAATTGATTAGAGTAGTAGAGCCTCGCTGATGTCAGCATGAATGTGCCGGCTCGACAGGGGAAGGACTACCCTCTCACAGAATAACGACGTGAAATACCAGTAAGTATTCCTACTGTTGTGTTTCGTTCGGTGAGTGAGAGTGCCGGAGACCCAATCACCCTCTTACCCGCTTCCCGCTCCTTCTCCTTCCCACTTCCTTTCCTAAAGGGTCGGCAACGCGCAAGTGATGCCTCTGGTGTCGCAGGCGCCCATAGACTACGGTGATCACTTACCATCAGGTGGGCCGTATGCTTGTTTGCCACCTTAGTAGTACAAATAAAAAAATAAAATAACGATTACTTACTAAATCAATTGAACCGTTAGTTTAAGCAGTAGTTTATTGGTTTAATATACATACATATATACATAGATTCACGCCTGTTTCCTAGAGTGGTAGGCAGAGACTACGGATTTGTTTAATTTTATTTTATTATTATTTTCAGCCTGTATTGTCCCACTGCAGGGCAAAGGCCTCCCTCTCGCTTTTCCACATATCCCTATTATGCGCTAGTTTGCACCAGTCCCTCCTGTAGTTAATTAATTCGTCTTGCCATCGACGTCTTGTTTAATACACTGCAACAATTATAGCTGACGCAGTTGCCTAATTGGATCTCCTTGTACCGTTTTCAGCTTAATTGTATTTATTATTGTTTTTAAAATTATGTATGTATGGAGATTCAAATAAAACATTTATCTTTCTTTCTTTCTTTCATAGGTATGTGTTTGTGTAAAAAGTTACATCAAGACTGTTTACCTTGAGTTAAGTTCCTAAGCAAATGGAGTAGGTAGATACCAGTACGAAATAGATATTCGTTTACTAAATAAAACAACCAAGGAAAAATCCTTACCTACCATATAATACTAGATGTTCCCGCGGTTTCACCCGCGTTTATCGTTACTGCGCCGCCTCCGTGGGTCGTAGCGTGATGTTATATAACCTAAAGCTTTCTTCGATAAATAGGCTACCCAACAAAAATATTTTTTCAAATCAAACCAGTAGTTCCTGAGATTAGCGCGTTTAAACAAACAAACTCTTCAACTTTATAATAATAGTATAGATTAGATACTATTGTTGTAGACGATATGCAAGTAACTACAACGTGTAACGAGATGGGTGTAAAAACCCAGGATTCAACCTCTACGTCTTCATGTGACCTTGTGACCCCTATATCTCGGGGGTCTTTTGACCCACAGGGCCCATATTCAAACTCAACCGAGGTATGACCCCAAGGTATCTGCACACCAAGGTACAAGTCAGTCGGTTCAGTGGTTCCGGAGTTATGCCTGTCACTAACAGACAGACACACAGACCCGCAGTGGTTTAATTAACCTTTTCGAAGACTCGGAGGTTAATAAAGGTATTTTGATTGTGATAATACATCTCTACTTCGTTTAGGGATAAGAGGGACGTGAGCATATGTATGTATATAGAACAGCTTCTAAGAATTTCTTAACAAAGAAATCCAATACTTAATAATGTTTTCTTTAAGAGAATCGAACCCGGCACCTCACATCACAAAACTACACCACATACCCTAAGACGCGATCTTATCATACTCCGTTAAACTGCCATTAAAGTCATAGACGGAAGTGTACATACTCTGTTTGTCTATGGGACCACACAACGACATGTTTTAATACCATAGACTGTGCAACATCCGGTTAAGAAAATATCCTGTTTTAAAAGCAGTGTTAATTTAATGAGAGCGAATGAAATAAGAGATTTATGTCAGGATTTTCTTTTTTATGTTGTAGGAGGCAAACATGCAGACGGATCGCCTGATGGTAAGCGATTACCGCCACCCATGGACACCTGCAACACCAGAGGAGTCACAAGTGCGTTGCCGGCCTTTTAAAAAGAAGTACGCTCTTTTCTTGATGGTTTGTAGGTCGTATTGGTCCGCAAATACCGCAGATAGCTTTGTACCTCAGGGAAAACAGCCGTGTATATAAGTATATACGTACAAGACTTGCTCTTTCGAAGCTACGTGCGTATTAAATAGTTAATGATCGCTCGCTTTAACGGTGAAGGAGAACATCGTGAGGAAACCTGCATGTCTGACAGTTCTACACAATGTTCTCGAAGATATGTGAAGTTTGTCAACACACACTGGGGCGGGCGGCCGGCGTGGGGGACTGTGGGCTAACTTACACTGAGAAGAGGCCCGTGCCCAGCAGTGGGACAGTATATACATTGCTATTATTATAAACACACGTGAAATGATTACTCATTAAACGATATCCGAATGTTTTATAACTGAGTCATTATATTTAAGGATAAAATGAGTCCGCCATTAGTAATACGAGTGCCTATGCATGAGATTGCGGGTTCGATTACCGAGTCTGCCCAATAATAATATTATATTACTAGCTGTTAGCCGCGATTTCGTCCACGTGGAATTTAACAAAAAGATTAGATAAATTAAAGTAGTTTATGTGGTAACTTAACCATCAGCTATCTGCCAGTGAAAGTCCCATCAAAATCGATCCACTCGTTTCAGAGATTAGCAGGAACAATCAAACAGAAAGACAAAACTTTTAATAATTGATTTAAACATATAAGGACCCTACTTATGTACCTATATACTTTCATTTTTCTTTTCCTGGATGAAAGGTATATTCTTTTCTGTTCCCCTGATAACGTGTATGTGAAATTTCATGCTGATCGGTCGAGCAGTTCAGGCGTGACAGCGTAACAAACAAACAAACACATTCGTATTTATAATATTAGTTAGGTTATCAGGCTAACAGTACATTCTTTTCATATAATATTCTACCACATACACACAACACCATCTAGCCCAAACTAAGCAGAGCTTGTACTATGGGTACTAGACTATGGATAAACATACATATATATAATATTTTTTTTTATTGAGATATCTTGGCAAGATGTTATTTTTTGACTATGGAGAGTGAGGACGTTGCCCAAATGCATGGGGTTCTCATAGTATCTAACGTTTATACAAATACTAGCTTTTGCCCGCGCCTTCGCTCGCGTTAATTTAGAATTTGACAATCAATTCGGGTTGTACTCTGCTTGTAATAATATAATTCAATCATGATTCGAAAGACATGTGGCGCCATCTATTATCATAACAACGTTATTATTGTTTTCCTCGGTAACAGTAATTTTTTCGGGATGAAAGGTAGCCTATGTCCGTTTCTGTTCACCTGACAATGTGTATGCAAAATTTCAGGATGATTGGTTCAATGGTTTAGGCGTGAAAAGGTAACAAACAAACACTCATTTTCGCTTTTATAATATTAGTTAGGATTAGGATTAGTTAGGATTGCAGACTAACAGAAGAATCCTTTCATTCATAATTACTTCATTGTTATGACAATTATTTACTATGTAACCTTTTTTTAAATTGCTTTGTTTAGAAATGCCCCTGTGTTTGACGCCGCCGCGCCGGAAGTTTAGAGACAATAATAATAACTAGCGTTGCTAAAATGTTTGTGTCTACATATGTGTGTTATGTATGAATATGTGTGTGTGTGTGTGTGCGTGTGTGAGGCTGTGAGGGTGTGTGTGTTTGTGTGTGCGCGCTCATGTGTGTATTTAATTGTTGAATTGAAAGTAGGGTATAATAAGGTTAAAAATCGAGGTAGTGAGGGTACAGGAGGCACAGCCGGCCCCCCCTTCTGGTGGGAGCTAATTTAAAAGAAACGCTTATGACTCCTCAAGTGTTGCGGGTGTCCATAGGCGGCGGTAATCACTTACCACCAGGTGATGCGTCTGCTCGTTTGCGTACTATAACATAAAAAAGAAAATAATAATAATAGTTTCGTGGGCCAATCTATACTATCTATACTAATATTATAAAGCTGAAGAGTTTGTTTGTTTGTTTGTTTGCTTGAACGCGCTAATCTCAGGAACTACTGGTCCGATTTGAAAAATTCTTTCAGTGTTAGATAGCCCATTTATCGAGGAAGGCTATAGGCTATATATCATCACGCTAAGATCAATAGGAGCTGAGCACCAATGAAGAATGTTTCAAAGTCGGAGGATATTTTTTCCTTTTGAGAGCTTCCGCTGCGTGCGCTGCGTAAACAGTTAAAGTTTCGCAAAAATCATGTATGACAGAATTGTTCCCCTTTAAAAGTTCTAAAAACAAGTCCGCGACAGCATATGTCTATCTTTTAAGGTTAGCTCACTATAACCATTTTTATGCTAACGAAATTTGTTCTAAAATAATGCATTATTTGCGAAGGTATTATTATAAACATGATATTAATCCTTATCCAAATAAATACGTTATTCATCACAAGTATTTAATTTAAAACAAAATTGCCCTTTACATCATTCGATTTCAATGAATATCTTAGGAGATATCGCAGTTTTAAAATAACATTGCAGCAATATAATTACCCATAACAGACATAGTACAAACGATGTTTCTCCTGGTTTATTCTGCGTGATTACTACTGGTTCGATTTGAAAACTTCTTTTAGTGTTGGATAGCCTATTTATCGAGGAAAGCTATAGGCTATATAACATCACGCTACGACCCACGGGGGCGGCGCAGTAACGATAAACGTGGGTGAAACCGCGGGAACATCTAATAAAATATAAATAGATGACTGCACGGATGGCGTTGTCGTTTAAATGGTCGTCTCGCCAATGCCACTGCGTCGGTGTTGTGGGTTCGAATCCCATACTTGACAAAAAAAAATTGTGATCCACAAATATATAGTTGTTCTGTATATTGATGTTCTTAGTGTCCATACAAAAAAATTTAAAAGACAACTCGCGCTCTAGGATTAGTTCCTGTGTCGTTAGACTTCACAAACATTCAAACGACGGACACAGGGAACGCTCAGACTCACAAATTTTTATCTCGTGTGGGATTCGAACCTCAATATACCGCGCGCCTATTCGACGTATATGTAGAAAACACAATGAGCTTTTCACTAAACTGAATGTATTTAGTAGACCTGCTAGTAAATTTCGCAATACATTAAAAAGAGCCATTGATGAAACTAAGTTAAAAATGTAAGAAACATTGTGTAAAATTCAAAATTTTTTATTTATAATTTGTTGCAGTCATATTTTTATAATTATGTAAGCTGTGCATAACGGTGTGGGATGCACATTTAATCAAGCTAGCGGTCGCCTAGTGCTCGAAATTCGATCAAAGTTTGCCTGTAAGATATTGCTGATATATGTCATTATATATTGATAGTAGATGTTCCCGCGGTTTCACCCGCGTTTATCGTTACTGAGCCGCCCCCGTGGGTCGTAGCGTGATGTTATATAACGTATAGCCTTCCTCGATAAATAGGCTATCCAACACTAAAAGAATTTTTCAAATCGAACCAGTAGTAATCACACAGAATAAACATCCTTTGTACCGCCACGTGCAAAAGTATTAGGCACCCTATAGTAATGTCAGTTTTAGGGTGATTGAGCATAGGGAATGTAAAGAAAACAAAACATATGATTACTAAGATTTATTTTAATAAAATAATTAATATTTTGTCGGTCCACCTTTGGATTTAATGACAGCAGCCACTCCTTTTGGCATTGACTCTACCAGCTTAAAACATTCCTCTTGGGATATCTTTTGCCACTCATGCTTTAACGCGGCGAGTAGTGTTTGCTTGTTGCTTATCGAGTGTCTACGGATATTTTTCTTCAAAATAGACCAAATATGTTCAATAGGATTGAGGTCCGGTGATTGTGGCGGCCAGTCCAAAAGATCTATTCCATTTTGAGCCATCCATGCCATAGTGTGTGCTGACTTGTGGCAAGTGGCGTTGTCCTGCTGGAATTTTACGCCGTCGGTGTTTGTATCACCAAAAATCTGTGTAACAGACGGTGCTAGAGCTGTTTCCAGAACTTCTGTGTATTTGGTGCTATTCATTCGCCCCTCACACAACATCATTTCGCCCACTCCATCGGCAGCCATGCAACCCCAGATCATTATTGAGCCTCCACCGTGTTTAACAGTGGGCACTACACAATCTGGGTTGTACTCTTCGCCCACCCTTCGCCTGACGTAAGTAACACCGGGTGTTCCAAACACCTATGGAACAAGCAAAAAAATAACTTAATTCAAGATTGCATATTTCCCTCGCAGGACGTGATTTCAAAGACGGCTATGTGTTTTGGTATAATACATAAATTAAATAACAATACCTCAAAGTTAGATTCGTCTGACCACAGTACGTTGGACCAATCCTCCACTGTCCAATCTCTATGTCTGAGGGCCCACTGCAACCGATTTTTCTTGTTGTGCTCCGATAGCCACGGCTTCTTTCTTGCCTTGCAACCTTTTAACCCAGCTGCAATAAGCCTTCTTCTCACAGTACACGCGCTCACTGATCTGCTTTTTCCTTCAGATAAAGCTGCAGCGAGCTCCAAAGCAGTTTTTTTACGGTCCTGTAGAGACTGCCTAATTAACAATCGGTCTTCACGATCTGTAGTTATTTTTCTTCTGCCTGTTCTTGGCCTATTCTCATGAGTACCGATCTCTTTGAAGCGATTTAGTGCATATTGCACAGCACAACGCGAGCACTTCACTTCTCGGGCTATTTTCACTTGAGACATGCCTTGTTCATGTAAAATTTTAATTTTTAGGCGCTGCTCTGCACTAAGTTTTGCTTTTTTAGGCATTATTAACTCGATGAATATTAGTCTTCAGGAATATGGTAACAACAATTGCGTACGATATGTGTCTGTTCACTGCAAGCACTGATAACACACTAAAAGAGTAAACTTTAAAATTGCAAATTTGTAAAAACATTGTTTTAAACTGCACCTGGGTGTCATAAATATTTGTTATTGTTTTATTTTTGTTTAAAAATGCCGCCGATGCAATAGTAAGACCATAAAACCCTTATCCGAGCGCTCATTGTTGAGATAGAGACAAACAATAGGGGTGCCTAATACTTTTGCACGTGGCTGTACTATGTCTGTAATGGGTAATTATTTTGCTGCAATGTTATTTTAAAACTGCAATATCTCCTAAGATATTCATTGAAATCGAATGATGTAAAGGGCAATTTTGTTTTAAATTAAATATTTGTGATGAATAACGTATTTATTTGGATAAGGATTAATAGCATTTTTATAAGAATACCTTCGCAAATAATGCATTATTTTAGAACAAATTTGGTTAGCATAAAAATGGTTATAGTGAGCCAACCTTAAAAGATAGACATATGCTGTCGCGGACTTTTTTTTAGATCTTTTAAAGGGGAACAATTCTGTCATACACGATTTTTGCGAAACTGTAACTGTTTACGCAGCGCACGCAGCGGAAGCTCTCAAAAGGAAAAAATACCCTCCGATTTTGAAACATTCTTCATTGGTGCTCAGCTCCTATTGATCTTAGCGTGATGATATATAGCCTATAGCCTTCCTCGATAAATGGGCTATCTAACACTGAAAGAATTTTTCAAATCGGACCAGTAGTTCCTGAGATTAGCGCGTTCAAGCAAACAAACAAACATACAAACAAACAAACAAACTCTTCAGCTTTATAATATTAGTATAGATATGTAACCGTAGTTACGCGCTTCCACTGCTTGTGTCAAATGCATGGTTGTGTGCGTATAGTGTTATTCATTAATTTAATGTATTTCTAATGCATATTTTTTAAAAATATTAGGTTTCGCCCCTCCTTCTTCATATAAACTTTAACTGTGCCAATTTTCATACTCGTACGTCCGCGCAATTTTCGTAAAAAGGGGTACAAAGGTTTTGCTTCACGTAGATTTTATTTAAAATGAATTAGAAATAAGGACGTAATGTGTAACTGTTTGTTATTCCAAATAAATAAATATCAGCGTAGTGTCCGTGGCTAGGCACTACGCCACCCATGCAATCGCTTCCACGTGGCGCTAATCAGCTGTTCCATTTACCCCTCTATCAGAGAGGACCTCGACATAACCAGTAATCGTTACCTACGTCATAGTATTATCGGTTAAAAGAATTGATAACCTTTGGGCGGACATTCCCACTTGAACAGTTTCGCACGCACCTTTGATGTAGGGGACTTGAATGGTCGGTAGACTGATAAGCATAGTTTCGTGGTGCCTGGTTCCTAGGAAAGGGAAAATAATGGAAGAAAACTTGGAAGTATAAGCTTAGCTTAAATAGAGAGCTACTAATAATAATACATACATACTATTGATGTGCATTAGCAGCGATAGCTTAGTGGGGAGAGCAACAGACTGCAATGCAGAGGGTCTCGGGTTCGAACCCACGTCGCGCACCTCTGACTTTCGGAAGTTATATGACTTTTAGAAATTATGTGCGTATTGATTGACAATTATCGGCTGCTCCGTGCCTCGGAGAGCACAATAAGCCGTCGGTCCCGGCTGCCATGATCATCTATGGCAGTCTTTATTGGGAAAGACAGTGCCCTCTAATATCCTGACACTGGTCTAGCCTTAGGGTATCGTTAGCCTTCGGGTTGCGGAGGTCAGATGGCAGTCGCTCCGTGTAAAAATTATTATCCAGTGAAATCCGGTTAGACTAGAAAGCCAACCCCGAGTGACTTGGGAATAATAAAGGCTAGGGATAAGACATAATTACATACATAGATTCACGGCTGGTTCCCAGAGGGGTAGGCAGAGACTACAGATTTCCATTTGCTACGATCCTAACACACTTCTCTGGCTTCATTCATTTTCATAACATTCCTCATACACGCCTGTCGGTTCAAGGTGCTCTTAACCTGGCCTTTGTCCAGAACGCCTCCGATCTGATCGAGAAACGTTCGCCTCGGTTTTCCTTTTGCGACTGTTCCATTCATAATAAGTAATAATCTCTTCTATAAATTGATTAGAGTAGTAGAGCCTCGCTGATGTCAGCATGAATGTGCCGGCTCGTCCGGGGAAGGACTACCCTCTCACAGAATATCGACGTGAAATACCAGTATTCCTACTGTTGTGTTTCGTTCGGTGAGTGAGAGTGCCGAAGACCCAATCACCCTCTTACCCGCTTCCCGCTCCTTCTCCTTCCCACTTCCTTTTATTCCTAAAGGGTTGGCGACGCGCAAGTGATGCCTCTGGTGTCGCAGGCGTCCATAGACTACGGTGATCACTTACCATCAGGTGGGCCATATGCTTGTTTGCCACCGTAGTTGTATAAAAAAATAAATTTAAAAAAATAAATGCTCTTCAATGTTGAACGTTAGTTAAGTAACAGTTGTGGGTCGTTGATCATATTAATCATTGATCAAAGACTTGAGAGCTATTCAATTGAAAGTTAGATAAGTTAGTAATATTTTTATAAGTAAGGGTGTTCATTGCACGTATGGTGTAGTGGGTAAAGGGTCGGCTTGCTACTGCCACTGCGCCGAGTGTTGTGGGTTCGAATCCCACGCGGGACAAAACTTTGTGTGATCCACAAATTATTTGTTCCGAGTCTGCATGTTCTTATGTTTGAATGTTTGTAAAGTCCCCCGCGATACAGGAATTACTCCTAGTGGGGAAGGTGTCATTTTAAAAAAAAGTAATCTGTTCAACAAAATCTCTCGCAAGATAATTAAAAAACCGACCAAGGCCGAAGAGGACGCGCGCACCGAGGGTTTCGTATAAACTAATTTTTTTGTGAAGTAGTTACATATTTACGGTTTTACGGATTTTCCCCGTCACCTATGCTATGCTATAAACGTAATTTCTTGCAAAATTTCAAGATTCTTGGTCAACGGGAAATTAGTCATAGGTATTGATTCTGAGTATATGATATTGATTCTAACTTGATATCTTCATGAGTTCTTTAGAAAAAGAGTCTTGTCTTGAGTCTTGAGTCTCTTGACAGACAGATGAATAATAATAATAATATTCTACCACATACACACAACGTCATCTAGCCCAAACTAAGCAGAGCTTGTACTATGGGTACTAGACAATGGATAAACATACATATGTACTTTTTTTTGTACATATTATTTCTATAAACACCCAGACCAACACAAACATCCATGTTCATGCACACAAATATTTGACTTGTGCGGGAATCGAACCCGCGACCTCAGGCGTGGCAGTCGATTACACTAACCACTACGCCATCGAGGCCGACAAGTCAGATTCACAGAGACAGATTCATATTATTATTATAACGCTTATATTCGATTTGATATATATATGCAAAAGCATTGATCAAAAGAATACCTACCTTTGTGAAAACAGCATCAACATAAATTGCAAAATGGAAGAATAATTTATTTGTAAAATTTCGTAATTACTTAATAAGTAACTTAGTGGGGCATTTTGTTTAGCTATTTCTTTCTATTTTTGTTAAATATACTACGTAATGACTACGTGCTAAAGGATAGGTACATCTCAACAGACCTCAACTAAACTGTTTGGAACCTTTGAGTTAATTTTATTTTCTAAAGACAAATCGCGCTTTAATAATTCCGCGGTCAAAATCAGTTAATTTGCTAAAAGAAAAACCCATTATCATGCCTGACCCGGGACCTCACATTATCAGAATATTATTCCATATGACCAACACGGCAGCCATTTAAAATTCAATTCACATAATCTCTTTCAAATTCTCAAAACTAACGTGGCGTCGCGTCATCCAATCAGCTGTTTACCATAGACTATAAAAGTTAAAGTTTTAACGAGACATGCGTGTGGTTTATTGTTTATGGTCTTATCTATGGTAAGTCAGGTATTTTTATTGCCATATTTTATAGTTAACGGAATTATAATAAAATGGTTACATAAATAATGGATTGCGTTTTTGGCCCTGTTAGGTTCCCCGTAATTACGGGCTTATTGCCGTTTATCGGACATCATTCCAAACTAGGTACTGGACGGAAAAACCTACACTTTACCGACCGTGTATCGAACCGAGAACTCAAGACATTGTACATCAGTTGCTTAGGCTCAAGACAGACGGACTGCATTTCAACTGTACTCCGACTGCTTTGCAGTTTGAAAGCAGTTATTACAACTGCAATAAAACTGCAAGCCAACCGTGCAGTCCGATTGCAGTCGGTGTGCAGTTCTAAAGCAGTTGGAACTGCATTAAGATTGCTATACAGCAACTGCATTTAAACTGCACTTCGACCGTGCAGCTAGCTCTCAGTCAGGGTGCAGTTGTTAAAACTGTACGCCAACTGCACACCGACCGCAATTAGGCTGCACGGTTGGTTTGCGGTTTTATTGCAGTCGTACTTACTGCATTCAAACTGCAATTTTGCAGTCGGAGTACAGTTGGAATGCAGTCCGTCTGTCTAGACCCTAACGCAATCGCTCGCACGGCGAATAAAAAAGGTTAGTTATTAAGGTTTTCTGAAAAGAAATAAAATTCTTAGTAGCAGTCCGGAGTTACAAAGCTGGCGGTGTTATACACCCCCGGGCTTCGGAAAGTACGTTGCGCCGTTGTTCCTACGCCCATGGGCGCCGGCAGCAGGGTGCAAGGGTGTGCACTTTCACCCCCCTGTCAGGAAAGAAAATACATAGAAAAATTACATTTATTTTTTCGATGACCAAAATCCTAATCCTAACTAATATTATAAAAGCGAAAACGAGTTTTTTTATTTGTTTGTTTCCTTTTCACGCCTAAACCACTGAACCGATCATCCTGAAATGTTGCATATACGTTGTCAGGTGTACAGAAACGGACATAGGCTACCTTTCATCGCGACAAAAATTACTGTTCCCGAGGAAAACAACAATAACGTTCTTATGATAATAGATGGCGCCACATTTCTTTCGAATCATTATTGAGTTATATTATTTACAAGCAGAGTACAACCCGAATTGATTGTCAAATTCTAAATTAACGCGAGCGAAGCCGCGGGCAAAAGCTAGTACTAGTATAGATACGAATGTGAGTTTGTTTGTTACGCTTTCACGCCTTAACTACTCGACAGATCATCATGAAATTTTGCACACAGGTTGTCAGGGGAACACATAAGGACATAGAGTACTTAATAAAATATCTGTCGTATCATTCAATTTGACATTACATTTATCTACATAATATACATGTACTTAACTGCCTCCGTGGCGCAGCGGTAGTGAATGCGACTGCTGTGCATGACGTCACGGGTTCGAATCCCGGGTCGGGCCAACAAACAGTTATTGGGTTTTCCTGTTAAGAAATATCAATACCAGCCCCGTGCCTCGGAAAGCACGTAAAGCCGTTGGTCCTGCGCCTGATCTCTCTCCGGTCGTGTCGGATTATCCGTCCCATCGGATCATGAGAGTTAGGGAACAGAGAGTGCAGTTATGTTTGCGCACACGCTTGTGCACTATCATATCTCTGCGATGGCCAGTCTGCGTTAAGATTGACCGCCGTGACTGAAATTCGGTCTGAAGCACCTATAGAACACGCTATTCTAATATCATAAATGCGAATGTGAGTTTGTTTGTTCCGCGTTCACGCCTGAAGTACTCGACCGATCATAATGACATTTCGCATATGGATACAGGAAAAGACATAGGCTACCTTTCATCCATAAAAAATACTGTTCTTGAGAAAAGCTAGTTAATAATAAATGGGATTAAATATAATGACCACCAAACAGTAATTCCACATCAAAATATGCTTACTAAAATATGTATATCATAACGAGCACCTATACGCCTCAAATCATTCCGTCATCATCTGCATTCCGTCTCGGAAGGGTTAGGTTATGTTAGGTTCCTTCTTAAACCCAGCCACAAATAGACTTCGACTTATTTTGATCTCTTTAAATATATTTTGCTGTGCAATTTGGTGATCATTTACTATTTTTGACTGTTATATATTACTATATCTGATGATAAGTTAAACATTAGCCATAATAAATCTTTCGTTGCAAACAGTTAATGTGTGTGTGCAGTAATTAGTGACCAGATTACTTTCAATTACTGCATTGACCTAACTTCTGACCTCTTTAACAGAAAAGACACCGTGAATCATTCTTACATAATTGACTAAGGCTTGGTTCCTATATTTAAAAAACGAATTGTTTTATCTATGGACAGTTAAATTATGATACTTCGTTCGCGTAAATGTAGATATTGTGTCTGTAATTTTTATTTCTCGAGATCAGTAGGTACTTTTTTTCTGAATATAAGGTACTCTATGTCCTTATGTGTTCCCCTGACAACCTGTGTGCAAAATTTCATGATGATCTGTCGAGTAGTTAAGGCGTGAAAGCGTAACAAACAAACTCACATTCGTATCTATACTAGTACTAGCTTTTGCCCGCGGCTTCGCTCGTGTTAATTTAGAATTTGACAATCAATTCGGGTTGTACTCTGCTTGTAATATATAATTCAATCATGACTCGAAAGCCACGTGGCGCCATCTACTTATCATAAGAACGTTATTATTGATTTCTTCGGGAACAGTATAATTTTTCCGGTATGAAAGATAGCCTATGTCCGTTTCTGTATACTTGACAACGTATATGCAAAATTTCAGGATGATCGGTTCAGTGGTTTAGGCGTGACAAGGTAACAAACAAACAAACAAACTCATTTTCGCTTTTATAATATTTGTTAGGATTAGGATAGGATAGGATTAGGATTATAAAACTGAAGAGTTTGTTTGTTTGTTTGTTTGAACGCGCTAATCTCGTTCAAACAAACAAACTCTTCAGCTTTATAATATTAGTATAGATTTAGGATTATTCAAGGATATAATAATATAATATCAGCCCTGTATTAAACTGTCCCACTGCTGGGCACGGGCCTCTTCTCGCTATGAGAAGGATTAGGCCATCGTCCACCACGCTGGCCTAGTGCGTGTTGGTACACTTCACATATCTTCGAGAACATTACGTAGAACTGTCAGACATGCAGGTTTCCTCGCGATGTTCTCCTTCACCGTTACAGCGAGCGATCATTAACTATTTAATACGCATATAACTGTGAAAGGTCAGAGATGCGCGCCTTGGGTTCGAACCCAAGACCTCTGCGTGGCAGTCCAACGGTTCCCCACTAGGCTATCGCTGCCGATTCAAGAATATGTGTTAATAATTATCTGTCTGTAAGTAAAACGATAATTTTTTAATATAGGTACCGGGTTTAGCCTGCATGGATGGCGCAGTGGTTAAAGGGTCGGCTTGCTACTGCCGCTGCGCCGAGTGTTGTGGGTTCGAATCCCACACGAGACAAAACTTTGTGTGATCCACAAATGGTTGTGTCGAGTCTAAGCGTTCCCTGTGTCCGTAGTTTGAATGTTTGTGAAGTCTAACGACACAGGAATATGCCTAGTGAGGGAGTAGTCTGTTAAGAAAAAAAAACAGTAAGTATGTTATTTTTCATAATGTTGTCTTCTGTTTACGCGAATGTTATTCATTGAAATTAAACTACTATATACAGATTTTATCGCGTTGTTTATTCGACATTTTATTACATACCTAATTTAGAAACGATTACACTACTATTACTATTAAACTTTACTAATTTTTAAGCTAATTAAATTATTGAAACAGTACTACTTACTTATAAGTGTCTGCATTTATTATGCAATATTATGCAAACCGAAATAACCATTGAACGCCCACTGAGAAACATTTTGTAATAGTTTAGTTAAAACGCGTCAATGTAAAGCGTTCAAGTGTGTTACTCGCGATACGCAAGCGTACTAAGTATATGCTACGGTCTCCACCGTAGTAGTGGTGTCGATTCGCTCTCGCTTACGGGCAGCGCACGCACGAGTGAGTGGGACAGGTGCATAATATAGCGCATACGACTGATTTATGCACAGTTTTGTTAGGGCCGTTTTTCGAGCGACGATCGTGTATCTATGGTATATTTATTTTGGTCGATGATTGAAACTTAAAACTATTTATACTGTTACTATACTATTATACTATTTATATTTATGTTTACACTTTCCCCGACGTTTCGGTTGCTTTTCAGCAGCCATGGTCACGGGGAGACTAAGATGGTAGTTGTCTCAATCTTGAGACAACTACCATCTTAGTCTCCCCGTAATCATAAATATAAATAGTTTTAATAATTTCATTAATTTAATTAGCTTAGAAATTAGTAAAGCAATACCTACTAGTGTAATAGTTTTTAAATTTTGTAATAATAAAGTGTCAAATAAACAACGCGATAAAATCCGTACCTATATAATTTCAAAGTTATTTTTCATTTTCTGCTTTTCAGTTAGTTTTTCGTCAGTTTATTTTTGTTACAATATGTTTTTAATCCCTACGTAATTCGTTTTTTTATTGTAAATACAATGTTGCCAGCTACATAAATATTATTTTTATTTACAGTAGGCATAGGTAGTTGTTTTTTTAACTGAATAATCGATCTTAATATATTGTTATAGACGATGTTATTTGCGCATTTTACCGACCACGTGTTTCAACTATACGAGATAGTTAGAATGTATTATTATTAGATAATATTGTCGGTTTGTAATGTAACGGCAATTCAAATGAAACGGACGAACGGACGGAGGATGTGATTTTTTTATATAGTTACCATCTTGTACCTGTTATAAAGGCCTTGATACATTACGGCGTATTGTTTTAGTAATGTCTAGCTGTCTCGGCTTGATCCACGGTATGTTTATATGACACAAAGAGCAGCAAGACTCGTGGTGATCCAATCCACAACAAAAGCCGCGGTGACTGTGGCAAACATTCCTTCTCTAATAAATACAGTGGACCCCCGGTGGTCCGACAAACGTTTTGCAGGAAGGTGTCGGACTATTGAATTTGTCAGATAATAGGGTACTGCCAAAGACCCCCTATAGGCCGGCATTTTTAAAGTGAAAACTTCTTTAGGCACGATGAGCACTTCTTAGGTGAACAAAAATTATGGAACTCGATATAACATCACGCTACGGCCAATAGGAGCAGCGCAGCAAATGTTGCGAAAACGGGGAAAATTCTCCTATGTGAAGCAGACAAAGTTGCGCGGGACTGCTAGTGTATAGAACATTATAAAGAGAAAAGATTTATATATTTGTTTATAATAAGCAAAATCAAAAACAGAACCGATTTAAAAATCTTTCATCATTACAAAGTTACTTTATCCGTCAGTAACGTAGGCTATATAACATCACGCTATGTGCCACGGGAGCGGAGCAGTAATTATAAACTTGAGTGAAACCGCATACAGCAAGTTATACTAATATTACGAGTTAGTGAGTCGATATCCTAACTTTATATAAGTAAAGAAAGAATAATAACAAGAATATAAAAAATCTTCACGAGACTGCTCAGAGAGATTGATTAATACTTATAACTAGCGGTCGCCTAGTGCTCGAAATTCAACCAAAGTGTGCCTGTAAGATATTGCTGATACATGTCATTATATATTGATATATGTAACCATAGTTACGCGCTTACACTGCGCGTGTCAAATGCATGGTTGTGTGCGTGTAGTGTTTTATCATTAATTTAATGTATTTCTAATGCATATTTTATATAAATATTAGGATTCGCCACACATTCTCCATATAAACTTTAACTGTGCCAAATTTCATACTCCTCCGTTCGCGCAATTTTCTTAAAAAGGGGTACAAAGATTTTGCTTCACGTATTAATATATAGATATAGATAATATTTCGTCATAGTATTGTATAATATTTATCGGGAATTTCAAGGTTATGTGCGTCAACCCAGCAACCTAAACCATAGCTGGCAAAACGTGGGTGTAATACACCTCTGACTGTCCCCTTCGGGGATGTAGGCGTGGGGTTATTTATATCAATCCTGTATTAAATTGTCCCACTGCTGGGCACCAGCCTCTTCTTACTGTGAGAAGGTTTAGGCCATAGTCCACCACGCTGGCCCAGTGCGAGTTGTCTACTACACATATCTTCGAGAACATCATGATGTCAGCATGAATGTGCCGGCTCGACCGGGGAAGGACTACCCTCTCACAGAATATCATAGTGAAATACCAGTATTCCTACTGTTGTGTTTCGTTCGGTGAATGCGAGTACCGGAGGCCCAAGCACCCTCTTTCCACCTTCCCGCTCCTTCTCCTTCCCACTTCCTTTCGTGAAGGGTTGGTAACGCGCAAGTGATGCCTCTGGTGTCGCAGGCGTCTACAGGCTACGGTGACCACTTACCATCAGGTGGGCCGTATGCTTGTTCACCACCCTAGTTGTATATAAAAAAAAAATTTAGATTTCCTCAAGTCAGAGATGCGCGCCTTGGGCTCGAACTCGGGACCTCTGCGTGGCAGTCCAACGGTTTCCCACGAAGCTATCGCTGTTATTTATACATGTACTAGTTATTTAGTATTATTGAGTTTTACAGGTGATGGTGATGGTGGCGTAATGGTTTATACAGTGACCTTACCATTGAGTATAGGTTCGATACCCACACGAGACAATAATTTGTGTGCTCCACAAATGGTCGTTGTTTGAATGTTTATAGAGACTCTCGGGAAGTCGGGATACAGGAAACTATAGCCCAAGAGGTCATTTAAAAATGAGAATGTATTTGTTTGTAATAGATTAATTCTGAAACTACAGAACCGATTTTGTTAATTCTGTCACCATTAGAAGTAATATAGGCTATATAACATCACGCTACGAGCCAGGGGAGCGGCGCAGTCATCAGAACCGTGGGTAACCGCGGAGAACAGCTAATAAAAAAAATATTTGGATTGCCTTTACTTTGAGCAGAGATTTCACAATCTCTAGCTCTGCGTAAAATCTCAAAAACATAAATAGGGATTAGGTTATCGAATCACCACGTGGCGTAGGTCACTGAACTTATAAAACGTGACTTGAAATGCTAAGGAGTCAAATCTGCATGTACAATTTTTATTGACCTTGTTTTTTGCCAAATTCTACCTATTCTCTTTCTTGTTATGAAATAGTTTGATAATATATTACTAAAATTTTTCCGTTTTACTCTGAAGGGAAGTTCAGCAGTTTCAGTTTCTACCTGAAGAAGTAGGCACAAGTGTACTTCTTTTTACTTCTGTTTTCTTTTACGTTCTTAGGACTGCCACGCAGAGGTCTCGAGTTCGATCCCAGGGCGCGCATCTCTGACTTGTCGAAGTGATGTGCGTATTAAATAGTTAATTACCGCTCGCTTTAACGGTGAAGGAGAACATCGTGAGGAAACCTGCATGCCTGACAGTTCTACATAATGTTCTCGAAGATATGTCAAGTCTGCCAACACGCACTGGGGCGGCGTGCTGGACTGTGGGCTAACCTTTCTCTCACAGTGAGAAGAGGCCCGTGCCCAGCAGTGGGTCAGTTTAATACAGGGCTGATATTATTATATATATTTTAAGTTTTCAATAGCATAACAATTATATTCACATGTATCTGTTTCTTAATATCCCTAGAAACCGGGGCAATCTCATGTTAAAAATAATGTATTTAAGATGTCTCCTCTTGTACGTAGGTACTATATAGGTACCTACATAATAATTCAATGAACTAACATCCAAACTTTGACATTTAAAATCTATTAATGGAATAGATAAAACACATTATTTTTTAATAATACAACGCTCACAAAATCTTAGGTTAAACGATGGACTATTCCTTAATTCTAAATTTAAATACTAAAGTGTTTTAAATGGAAACTTTTAAGTTACATACGTCTTTCCCGCTTAAAAACGTGAAATTACAGCTATGAAATAAATTCGTTACATTTAAAATGAGCTTACGGTAAAGTAATACGCGGCATTATGTTGGCACTACTTCGCAACAGATTTCTTTTAAAAAAAAGTTCTTATACGGAACTAATGCCAAAGACAACTTCCTATATTCCTAAACACCATTTTGACTAATTGCGCGAGATTATCAGCTAATGTTTGAACTTGAAAATTTTAAAAGTCGAAACGTGGTTGAGCTTTTACACGCCCAAAGCGAATATTTGAATGTAATATTGTATTTTTTGTCAAAGTTCGGTCCCAAGTCGTAGCCGACCATATGATTGCTAAAGAATTTAAGGATAACGGGAGAAACAAACTTGTTCCTGCATTCCATTCAGATTATTTTCAATATAAAATCTACAGCATTATTTACTTGTCAACCGCAAATGAGTTTTGGCGGGCTTTTCAGTTAGCTTGTAAACAATACGACAAGCGATTATGTGACTTATGTTTAGTGGATTAAGTTGCAATTCATTTGACGTGTAAATAAACCCGATCATATGATTGTTACTTTGAATTTTATCTATGTGTTTGTGTGAGATATTGGATGGATATATCTTATTACCGACCTTAAAGTGATGAGAATAGTATACAAATAAGAGCTATTATCGCCTGCATGCAGTTTTTTGTATGTGTAAGAACAGGATTCGTTTCCCATATGATTTTTGTATGGCATTCCATTCATGGGTATGATGTATGTGAATTACGCTCTATTAGCTAATGAATAAGATTGAATTTGCAGTAAAACACGATAAGATCCTCGATCTAGTTAGGAGGTAACCACAGACGGGTTCGACATTCAATTGCCAGCCTTTTAAATAAAATTTCTACTAATATGGTTTTATTTTAAATTAACAGCTGATTTTAGGTTAGAATTGTATTTTAAATTTCTTTTCCTATTTATTATTTACTGTCTAAAGACAGCTTATTTTGTCGTAATAATACATCCAGTATTATTTGTTAGAGTTTATTGTTTAGTAACGCCTTAGATTTTAACATTGTTCTATCTACATAAATGACAATAGTCAACTGCTATGATTGGCTTATTAAATTAGCAACAGACTATTTAATCACTTGACATGATTTTGATTTTGATACACCGGTGATTATCCTTTCAGAAACCTAGGTAAGTTACGTATTCTGTTATATTACTGACACCACTATGTGTAGTAAACATATTAGTCAATGAAAGATTAGGTTTATTTCTAATTAGCTATCCCTGAGAAACAGTCATTATTTCTGCATGAAAGGAACTCTGTGTCCTATTCTGTAGGTACCCCTGACAAAATGCGAAATTTTATGACGATCGGTTGAATAGTTAAGGCGTGAAAACCAACCATTCCACAAGACAGTAAATGTTAGAAACCTTAATCATTCCCCTAGTTTCTAAAAGGTTATGTAATTTAAACGCCTCAAATCAAACGCATCTCAAGTAAGTTTGTTAAGCTGTTGCTAAGTCAATTAGCCAATTACAGCAGATGTTTGACTATTTGTCACCAAATTTTTGTTTTGATAAGTTTTGATCAGAAAGAGGTAATTTCCACATTTACACCTGTTGCCTGTTGCCCGGATAGGCAGAGGCCACATACGATCCCTATATACCTCATTCATTATTTTAATATGGCCTTGTAAATGATTAATAAAATAATAAACACAACACGAGGAATGCGTCACTGAACACATGCCTACATTACGTAATGACGTCGTGACCAAATATTTAAAATATTACGCTGACTCGCTATTTATAGATTTATCAAATTATAATTCATAAAAACAACTCATTCAAGTTTTAACCAGATGTCAAGATACATAATAATGTTATGTATGCACTTATGGCTGATTTTATATGGTAATTAAGTACCAATTACCACAAGTAATTAAACAAAATTTGTCAATTTATATAAAGTATGTTTAATTTTGCTATCATTACGTAAGTTATTTGGCTTACATATAGAAAGCGTCGTTATCTAGAAAACTTAACAATATATATATTGTTATTAATAACCTAATATTAAACAATACCGTAACAGATCATTATTTAAAAAACCCACCAGTTTCTTATTAAGTTCACATTGAAAATATTTTACAGTACCTACTTTGTTAGTTTGTTAAAAACAACCAGCATAATTTTTTGTGTCTATGCTCCAGAGCATTTTAGGAAAACTAAAATTATTTTATCTTTTTGTAAGAACATTGTCTGTTTTAAACATACTTTTTACTTCATACAGTACATACATCATTACAATGGTACACAAATCATGTACGTATTCATGAGATCAATAAATAGTGATTTATTCTTAACAAAGTAAAGTGTGATTAGTAAATTTTATTAATAAATTTCGAACGTTTTTAAAACACATGAATAATTAATCAACAACTACAGAAAATGAGGTCGTATGATAAACTTATTGTTATACACAAAATCTACCAAACAAGTAGATTTTCCCTAACCCCACCATCCAAAACACCAAGGGTGGCATCGAAACGGCCGTTTCGCGCCCGCGGGAACCTCTCAGTCCAACGGCGTTTAGTCGGCGCTCGTTCGCGCTCCAGGACAGTCGTGCTAGCGTCTATGTACAACCTGTGATAAAAACTTTTTAACAAGACTGAATTGTATAATGTACTAGTGTTTCTGTGAAAAACTGTGCCTAAAAATGTGGGGTGAAAATAGTAAGAACTGTGAGGTTAACTGCCAATGCTCGGGGTGAGTCCAATATTTCACATACTATTGAATATATCACCCGAAAATACGGCCTACAAAATGCAATAATTTCACCTTGAAAAGCTTATCAAATGAGTTAGATAGTTATAACCTCACTTTTATAATCAGCCGCTGGTTAGCTCTATGTATGTATGTATGTATAGTTTAACTATACCCGTCGAGTAGTCTAATAACCCCCTTTTTTATCTCCAGTTAATATGAAACTAGATTCCCAGCTACCAAGCCGGTAATGCGTAGAAAAAAGTAAATAAATCTGATGATAGGCCGTAACCGGCTGTGTGAGAAACTGTCCTTCGCCTTTTTTTTATCTCTAACACGATGGAATACGAATTTCGAACGTTCCTAGAGTTAAAACAATGTTGTTTTTATACTTACTGGTGTTTAATGCTCTAAGGTCTTACGTTTACCAATAAATTATTTTGGAACTAATTTCATCGGATTTTACTAATTTTGTTTACATGTTATTATAATCAAATTTTCAAATACTTTTCAGCATTATTCCCTCGTAGTTTTAAAGTATACAATCCATACAGCAAAAGCCTAAAGCAAAAAATAATCAAACGCAAAAAGGCATTGTTTTTTATTCAGTAAATTAGCAGCCATTTTGATAAAATTAAAGAAGTTTTTTGTAACATGTTTATCCTTTTACAGCTTATTAATACTTATGCTCAAGTTTATCTACTATTTCTAAAAGAGATGTATGTTTTGAAGTCAGATAAACTTATCCGTCGACATGTTCATTGACTGTTTATTGTTCGCAATTGTTTTGCCCTTCTTATATTGTAATTACAATCAATAATAATTGAGGTTTAGCATTTGACGTAGCTGTCTGGAGTGTGAGACAGCAGTTTTCGAGTCATTTGTGACAAACGTACTGATGTAATATATGAATAGGATAGGTACTATTCTTGAGTATCGAGGTAAATAGGTAACAACATTTTTGGTAACATAATGGATACGCACATTTATCTCTGACGGGATAAGTAGAATCGTAGGTACTTTTATTCTGCCTAGTCGAGTTAAGCTTGTGAGCTCGATTGGAATGTTGTTTCTGTAAGAAAATATAGACCGTAGATGACAAAAAGCTCATTATCCTAGTCATCTACGGTGATCAAAACAGCATTCACATCCGGGAAACGAACTTGGGACAATGGCAACTGTAAGCGCAAACTTACGAGACCAGACTGCCAATCATTAAAGTTTTATAACATTGCCCAATACAGGAATCAAACCCCCACTACTGCAGCGCTCAGCCTAATGCATCTGCACCATTGAGCCAAGCAGGCAGTTAAACACCAAAAAAATCTAGATTGCCAACTCCAACAGATGGCAGCACCAAAATCACATGTCAAATTTGACACATGTTTAAATTAAAATTCGAAACGAACATGTAATATGACGTCATCACAATATATTACCTACTTGGCATTGGAAACATGTTGAACAGCCTAGTATTGTTTTAAATTTTATTGTTTTGGCGTTCAATGTGATATTGGGTGGCAAAAACTTCCTTGTTGCTGTTTAGTGAGTGGAATTCTTTATTGTGCCTACCCCTTTAGAGTACAGGTGTAAGTCTTTCTGTGTAAACAACTATTAAGACTTCTACTAACGGATAGCATCGTGGCAGAGGCATTAGGATCGGCTGCAAACATAAGCTAAGTACTAGATTCGAGTGCCGACTCAGGAAAAGCTTATTGCAAAATAGCTGTTAAGCAATTCTCGGGTGCGGCACGTCTGCCAGTGTGCTCAGTGGACACTAATAAACTCTCCTTCTATTTCTTAACATAAAATTAAAGTAGCTGACGGAATATAAATTACCTGCATCGCTACCAACCCATTCTGGGATTTTAAGGCGTTTTTGAGCCTTATATTATCTATTTTATAGCTATGCTACACATAGCGACTTAAATAATGCGTTTTTAAATAAATGTACCATAAACATGTCAATTCTCCACTCTAGGTTGTCTAAGACATATGTACATGTATACAGCCTAAACACTATCCGAATGCTTATCGATAAAGCTCCTTCCTGTGTCACGCAGCACGCACATTATCTGTGCAAATAAATATTCAAAAAAAAGAATCTATTTTAAATAAATGACATCATCGTTTTTGGCGGCAACCTTGGACCATAAGCTAGGTGAACGAACTTTTTTAGCAGCAAGATTCGTGACTTTCGGCGGGAAAGTGGTTGGCGAAGAAAGTGAAAATTCTAATTTCTTTAATCTGGGTGAATGATGAATGTGTCTTTTTTGGCCTGATTTTGTTTAAACGACTGCCCCTTTGACTTAGAAACATAAAGCAACCCGTCACTGCCGGTTGTGAGGTCATAGTTTTGATACTGAGTAGTATAACGTTTTATTGAGGCTTGGAAGATGTTATGAGGCCATAGTCTCACTGTATATTCTCAAATTTAGTAAGCAGAGGTGTTTTAAACATACATTTCGTTAAATATGTTTTAGGTCCTACGTAATGACTAAAGAGGTTCAAGCCGTATAACGAAAACATTACTAGACGCCGTGCTAAGTCTGAGATACATAGGAGTTATTTGGTATAACTCAGACTTAGCACTTAGCCTAGCCCAGGTATCGTTCTTCACACATCGAACACAAGTGTTATCGTCTACCACTAGACCAACTAATCAGCATTATAAATACGACTTCTTGTACCTATCAATCGCCGTGATAGATAAAAAAGTTCGACTATGTATGTAATACACCTATTTATGGAACATACAAGCAAAACTCTATGTTACTTTCAAAACCTTGTACTTATCATATTTCCTTCGCCTTACAAAAAAAGTCTCTTTTTATCTGCAAGTAGGATGTTAGCAGTAACCGATAACTTATGTTTATATATGCGTCTTGCTCTACCGTACGGCTTGCTACTCGAGGAAGCGAGAGGACGATATTGAATTGGCGGGAAATACAGTAATGTCAACGGTCGTGGTTTATTAAAAGAGGTTATTTCATTTGATATCTTTAGTACAGTTTCCGTTTTGGATGCGTGGTTGATTTAAAAGTAGGAATACGATCGGAACATAAATATATAGGTAGATTAAGGTGTTTTACAATCATATTTCGTCATACTTAATGTAAATCGTATACTTAATAGGGGGCATTGCCATCCATCGAGCACAAAAATATCTATGTGCATTGATTATATTTTTAATAGACAATGATCATAATTTATACAGTCTAGTCTCTAATCTAATTAACATGGGAACGAGTTTTTATTTCGTCATGTTTTCCAAACTTGAATCAAAACAAAAAATTTAACATCTGTCACGGCAATTATATTTAGTATCTATGCAATGATATTTTTAACTAGATACCTATTTGAATAGAATATCTCAAAAACAGCAGCAGCGATAGTCCGCGAGACCATTGGAATGCAACGCAGAGGTCTCAAGTTCGATCGCAAGGCACGCACCTTAGACTTTTCGAAGTGATGTGCGTATTAAATAGTTAATTATCGCTTGCTTTAACGGTGAAGGAAAACATCGTGAGTAAACCTGCATGTCTGAGAGTTCTCCATAATGTTCTCGAAGGTATGTGAAATGTGCCAATCCACACTGGGGCGGCGTGGTGGACTTACCTAATCCTTCTCACACTCAGATGAGGCCCGTGCCCAGCAGTGAGACGGTCTATGTACAGCGCTGATATTAAACAATATTACATTAGCTTAACTGTCAATCTCCAGGAGATACATAACAATAGATATTTTATTGTCTATAAAATGACAGACGCTGGGTTATCTCCCGGGAATCAGACCTAAAATATGATAATTTTTTGACGCCATATTCAAACCGTTATGAGAAGCGGCGCGACGGACGGTTGAAACGGTATTTCTGTTTACTCTACAAATGGAAAGTGTCGTAATGTTATGAAAGCAATGTTTACTTTAAGCCATTAGATGCGTAGGCCGGGGAAGTTAAGCAATGTTAGTGCGGTTAGAATGTGGATGGTGCGTACGGTCTCATCTCACGTCTGTAGTGCCTGTACCCCTGAAGGGCTAGGCAAGTAGGCAGTAGTATCACAGTGACATTTCGATCGCGAATTACTAGTAATCTGCCGTCAAGGAAAAAAGAAGTATCTGCCAAAAAAAAAATTTTTCTAAATATACTGGCAGATTCGTTTTGTGTTACTGATTCTAAATATGTAAAGATCTTAATTTCGAAAAAATCTGTTAGATACGTTTTTTTTTCCTTATGAGGGCAGTAATAATAATAATAATATTCTACCACATACACACAACACCATCTAGCCCAAACTAAGCAGAGCTTGTACTATGGGTACTAGACAATGGATAAACATACATAATATGTATTTACTTACCTACTTTTTTTTGTAAATACATACACATTATACATAGAAAAACCTAGACCAAGACAAACATCCATGTTCATGCACACAAATGTTTGACTTGTGCGGGAATCGAACCCGTGACCTCAGGCGTAGCAGTCGGTTACACTGACCACTACGCCATCGATTGCAATGAGTGTCTTTGTGTCCGTTGTTTGAATGTTTGTGATTTTCGGCGACACAGGAATTGTCCCTATTGCCGGAGTACGCTTTTAAATAGAAAAATACTTTACTTGGTTACGGATTCGATTTCCGGTATAGACAATGTTATTGGAATACAAAAAAAACCGGACAAGTGCGAGTCGGACTCGCCGACCAAGGGTTCCGTACAAATTTGTAGGTACAATTATTAAAAAAAATTGTCCTTGCATAAAGACCCTGTTTTTGATGATTTAATTACAAATGTAGTTTTCAGATTTTCCCCTATACTTGTAGTATAAGACGGTATTACTTGTTTCAAATTTCATAGTTCTAGGTCAACGGACTATAAATTTTGATTCCCTTGAGAATGTCGAAATATACGTTTTTTGCGACATAAACGGCCGTATCTATTTTTTACGTTAACTTAGACGTTTGAAATTTATTACAGCTTCAAGAGACTGTAGACCTGAGAATATCGTTTTAATTTCAACTCAATACCTTCACGCGGTCCCGAGATAAAGGGTCTTGACAGACAGACAGATGGACAACAAAGTGATCCTATAAGGGTTCCGTTTTTTCCTTTTTGGTACGGAACCCTAAAAATATCTAGCAACATGGAGTTTCAACTATTGATTGTAAAATAGCATATAAGAAAATTATATTAAACATTTCTTTTTTAATTTTTTAAAGAGCTTCTTTATTATATAAGACCTAAATCTTAACTCTCGAAAAGTGAGTGTAAAACACTTATGCTTACACCATCTGGGATATATGCGTAAGTATGTATGATATGAATGAAACACCCAGTTGACAATAAAATTGTTATTAATTACCTTTAATGATTTGTTTACCGCTCCATCATCATCCATAACGCTATTATCTGGGTCAAATTGATAAAAAAATAAAAACAGATGATAGATACTCTATGCCATTTGGCCAATGGCTATTTAGTTATTCGATACCATTATGTGACACTATTTGTTATCCTAACATATTATGTGTGTCGTAACTAATATTATAAAAGCGAAAATGAGTTTGTTTGTTTGTTACCTTTTCACTCCTAAACCACTGAACCGATCATTATGAAATTTTGCATATACGTTGACAGGTGTACAGAAACGGACATAGGCTACCTTTCATCCCGAAAATAATTACTGTTCCCGAGGAAAATAATAATAACGTTCTTACGATAATAGATGGCGCCACGTGTCTTTCGAATCATGATTGAATTATATTATTACAAGCAGAGTACAATCCGAATTGATTGTCAAATTCTAAATTAACGCAAAAGCTAGTAATATATACTATAATAATAATATTAGTCTTGTTTGTAATCTGTCCCACTGCTGGGCACGGGCCTCTTCTCAGTGTGAGAAAGGTTAGCCCACAGTCCAGCACGCCGCCCCAGTGCGTGTTGGCACACTTCACATATCTTCGAGAACATTACGTAGAACTGTCAGGCATGCAGGTTTCCCCACGATGTGTTCCTTCACCGTTACAGCGAGCGATCATTAACTATTTAATACGCGCATCACTTCGAAGAGTCAGCGGTGTGTGTCTTAGGATCGCACACACAATTTCGAAACCACCTGTCTTTTTATTTCAGAGGTTAATGAAATCACTATGTGGGTCTGTGTGTCTGTCTGTTAGTGACAGGCATAACTCCGGAACCACTGGACCGATTGACTAGTAACTTAATGTGCAGACACCTTGGGGTCATACCTCGGTTTGAATATGGGCCCTGTAGGTCAAAAGACTCCCCGAGATATAGAGGTCACAAGATCACATGAAGACGAAGAGTTTGAATCCTAGGTTTTTACACCCATCTCGATAGTTTTAAACAAGACGACTCCCGCACTCTCCATAATTCCTGTGTCGCGGGGACTTTACAAACGATCAAACAACGGGCATAGAGAACATCTAGACTCGGAAAAACATTTGTGGAGCACACAAGTTTTTGTTACGTGCGGTATTTGAACCCACGACTCGGCGCATTGGTAGCGGCGAGGCGACCATTTAAACCACTACGCCATCCGTGCAGTCAGTCAGACATTGACAGCTAAATTTTATTTCTAAACCAGCAAGCGTTAACTTCTCACGAAGACTCCTAACAGAGAACTTTCAATAATATAATATTCTACCACATACGCACAACACCATCTAGGCCAAACTAAGCAGAGCTTGTACTATGGGTACTAGACAATGGATAAACATACATATATACTTCTTTGTAAATACATACATATTATACATAGAAACACCCAGACCAAGACAAACATCCATGCTCATGCACACAAATGTTTGACTTGTGCGGGAATCGTACCCGCGACCTCAGGCATGGCAGTCGGTGACTCTGACCACTACGCCATCGAGGCCGTAATTGCGTCTCAAATCGAACCTAGGACCTCCACATTGACGGCACTCTACACCACGGTGCTATAGCAACAATCGTTTAAATAACGTATCAACAAGTGTATCCAAAACTCGTTTTAAATTTTAGATTCATTACAATACCAGTTTTATCTTGAACTTACATAATAAGAACTGGTTTCCCGAATCATAGACATACCATAGAGGCAAACTCATTTATGTATGTTTTTTTTAGAGCTTGGAATACGGGCGTATTGTCTGTGCCACCGCAGCCGTAAAACATTGTCTATGAACTTTATGGTTTGTTTTTGATATTCTAATTCGATTTTTAAATATTGTTTTGAATGCGCTTTGCTTTCGTAGTTTTTTTATATAAAATGTTTGACGCGTGAATCCATAAAGGTATTGTATTATGATTTTACAGAACGTGGTCTATCTATGTGCTAAGTTTTATACAAATCTGTTTAACAGTTTACGCGTGATGGAGTAATAAACATTTAATTATATTTTAAACTAGATATGCTATTATTATAATATATTATATAATATTACAATATTATCAGCCCTGTATATAATCTGTCCCACTGCTGGGCACGGGCCTCTTCTCAGTGTAAAAAGAGTTAGCCCATAGTCCAGCACGCCGCCCGAGTGCGTGTTGTCACACTTCACATGTCTTCGAGAACATTACGTAGAACTGTCAGACATGCAGGTTTCCTCGCGATGTTCTCCTTCACCGTTAAAGCGAGCGATCATTAACTATATATACGCACATAACTTCAAAAAGATGGAGATGAGTGCCTTAGAACTGGAGACCTTCATGACAGTCCAAGGGTCTCCCACTAGCCTACCGCTGCTTCCTGGCTGTACCATAGCTGAGTGTAGTTTTACCCCACAAACGCAACGCATATATGATGAATATATCAATTTATGCTTTTAGTGTGGGGAAAAGTAATTCTGGACTTCAACACAGGATATCAGCTATCTGATATTCTGCTCATAAGTTCAGATACATTTATATACCCTTTATAAGTTGTATTATAGAAATACTATTCTATAAATGATATTTTATATAATACTAGATGTTCCCACGGTTTCACCCGGGTTTATCGTTACTGCGCCGCCCCCGTGGGTCGTAGCGTGATGTTATATAGCCTGTAGCCTTCAACGATAAATGGGCTATCTAACACTAAAATAATTTTTCAATTCGAACCAGTAGTTCCTGAGATTAGCGCGTTCAACAAAACAAACTCTTCAGCTTTATAATATTAGTATAGATTTTATATTGGCTCCTCTTTTTAGTAATGTTACTAATAATACTATCTATCTTATACTAGCCTGTTAATAGTATTGGGATGTAAATCAGTGTCCGTTACGAAAGAATTTAAATTTAAATAAGGAACCAATATGGCGGAACAATGGAAGGAAGCGATCTCTTGACGGGATGTAACGGTTGAAACGTTTAGAAAATAAAAGTTTCGTTGAAAGTAAATCTTTTTTAACGGTCGCGTAATATGGGTTAGTAGTACCGTGACAGCTCCAGGATTGAAGTATCATACTTGGTGGAGTAGTAAGTTCAATTCCCTGTTGTTGCATTGTCTGGACTGGTTGCTATATCTCTGACGAGTTAGGCAGAGGTCTATTTTAGATTTTTATATATTTTTTATTTTTAAGTCCTACGTAATAGGCTGCCAGCCATTACTGCCTACTAGGCAAATTGCCAGACACGGTGCAGCTTCAGGAAGTTTAACTAAAAATCTTACAGTTAGTGTATGACACTCACGTTTCGTGTAGTGCTTTAGGTCTCATATTAAAAGGGAAACCCTTACACTACTTCCGGGCACACTGCCTAACGCCTTAGGTCTATATATGTTTTTTCTCATTTGTCACGACTGACAAAGCCAGTCGCTACAACTGGGAGAGTATGTGTTATACGTCCCCACTGGCGCTAGTTAGAATTATTTTTCCCATTTATCCTCAGTGGTAACAACTGGGAATAGACGATGCCTTACAATACAAAAACAAAACTGCTCGTGTCCGGCATCGAATCTAAAACTTCACAATTGCCGCGAACAAGCGTAAACTAATACCACAGGACCATAGTTAGTCTATCTAACAAACACTTATAATATTTTTTTTTATTCCTACCTGCGTGTATTCACCTCACGTCCGTCACGAACCATAGACACGCTAACCCTTCTCTATGGTCAGGGTAATTTAGATACCATAGACGCAGCAACTTTTTGCTATACGACCTTTGATGACAATCCACAAACAACCATCGCGCTTTTTATACAGATTGCGTCAGCAGAAATGGCGTAGATTCTAATTTGGCGTGAGTATTTTTAATTTTATGGTGTTTTAACTATGTTTTGGTAGTCAATGGTCTTTCAGTATAAGGTTTCCTGCGGTCGTGTTTACGTAGTAGGATTCTCGGTTAAGGTAAAATTTTATTTTTGTTGGTTTGTTACGCATTCGGCCCACATGTTTCGTCCCAAACGTAGAAATACGCATTCGTCCCGAAAAGTGTTCCTTACATGCCCCTAAATTTAAATAAATATTAATTTCCTAATGTAATTCCTATTTCGTCCCAAATTATGTTCCTTTTTTGCCCTGTTTTCTTTTGTATGGACTTTTTGTTGTACCGTCAGCCGAAGAGTACTGTACAATACCTCCTTGATCTCTCTGCAAAACTTTGGGCTTATAATTGCATGACATCACGAGCTCGACAACGAAAAGATTTTATATAATTTTAACCATGTTTTAGTTTTGCTAACCATAAGCACAAAAATGTAGGACGAAAAAGGAATTATTTTAAAAGAGGGGCGAATTAGGAACATTTTGGAATGTGGGACGTAATGTAGGGGCAAATGCGGAATTAAGTAACAACAAAATGCGGAATTAAGTAACAACATTAAGTATCACAATAGGTCTAGTAAATTGGAATAGGCTCTACTTAGCACCTAAACATAGCTAGCGAAATGTTTAGGTAATACACTATGAAGCCTTAAGTATTACATAATATTTGTAACTAGATGTTCCCGCGGTTTCACCCGCCCCCGTGGGTCGTAGCGTGATGTTATATAGCCTATAGCCTTCCTCGATAAATAGGCTATCCAACACTAATATATTTTTTTCAAATTGAACCAGTAGTTCCTGAGATTAGCGCGTTCAAGCAAACAAACAAACTCTTCAGCTTTGTAATATTAGTATAGATAATTTTTGAAATAATATTTTATCAATATTCTACCACATACACACAACACCATCTAGCCCAAAATAAGCAGAGCTTGTACTATGGGTACTAGACAATGGATAAACATACATGTTATATACTGTTTTTGTAAATACATACATATTATACATAGAAACACCCAGACCAAGACAAACATCCATGTCCATGCATACAAAATGTTTGATTGTGAGGGAATCGAGCTCGCGATCTCAGGCGTGGCAGTCGGTTACACTAACCACTACGCCATCGAGGTCGACTAAATCGTCTAAAATTCTCTATAAAAGCTAATTGCCATGTACCAAGCACATAATCTACTGAGAGTTTTCTTACGCCACTCGGAACTCAGGGACATAAAATCTAACGGCTGGAATTCTTCAGTCGCTCTCTTATCGTTAAAAGTAAACAAATTTCTAAGACTTTTTCAAGTACCTGTTCAAGTGCTTGAGTTAAGCCTCGACGCTCTTCAGAGATATGTATCCAGAACTTTCTCTTTAAATATTTATATTAGATGGTCCCGTACAGTGGGTATGTGGGCGGTTCATGACCGGTTTGATTTCCGATTCAAGAAGTGATTTAGTTAAGAGAGATGTTTTACTATTCATAAGTGTAACCTTGACGTTCATAAGTGTTACTTTGAATGAAAAAATATGAATTTACGTATTTAAAAAAAAAATTATGTGTAGTACATTAAAAACCGTTGAAATGTCACCATACACACTAATATTACACATTTATTATTAGGACAGAATTATCTGTGTGTTAGCTTTTCACAACCAAATCGTTAGACAAATTCTGTTGAAACTTTCTTTGGAGATAGCTACGAGTTTGAGTAAGGATATAAACTTAAATAAGCGACCTAATAATAGATTCAATTTCAACAACTCTCTATATTAAGCAAGCAATGGTGCCAATTCTGTTGTCACATAATTCTCTAAACTTAACTAAAAATCACTAAAATTTTTTTTAGTCCTGTCTTTTTTAACGATTTCACAATACGAAATGTCATTAGAGAGGACTAAACAAAATTTTAGTGATTTTTAGTTAAGGTTAGAGAATTTTGTGACAACAGAATTGGCACCAATGTTGCTTACAGCATAAATATATATTAAACAAACGATATTATTTTATAACTAGCGTACACTTACATAATAATATTTCTATTAAATCTCCAAAAACATTCCAATGCATCCAAACATACGATAAAATCCTTCTCCCAACCACGCATCACTTTTTATATACCATTGCCCACGCAGGATACCTTTAAATAAAAAAAGAGATTACTCTATGGCTTTAAAAAAAGACACTGGCCGGTAATGATATCCTTCGGTCAGAAAATTACACCTAACTGCGGGTGAGTTTGTACTTTTTTACTTTTTAGAAAAGAAATAGGATAGAAAGCAATGCCTTCTTATGGGAATAGTATCGATATATTATATTGGTGATGTAGTATACGTTTTGATGAGGTACCAGGTTTGTGGGCAAAAGGTTTTGTGTTCCTTTTGTTAGGAAACTCGGTGTTAGGAGAATAACGGCCTATGTTGGGACTTCAGTTTGTTGGTGTAATTTGAGAGTAATACTCCCTTTGTCTACCCTTTCTTTCTGTATGGTGCTAGCTTTAACCCCCGCAGCTTCATATCTGAAGTATTAATTGGTTCGTTAATTGTTACCTAATACACTAATATGTTTTACTAGCTTTTGCCAGCGGCTTCGCTCGCGTTAATTTAGAATTTGAAAATCAATTCGGGTCGCACTCTGCTTTGTAATAATATAACTCAATCATGATTCGAAAGACACGTGGCGCCATCTATTATCATAAGAACTTTATTATTGTTTTCCTCGGGAACAGTAATTTTTTTCGGGATGAACGGTAGCCTATGTCCGTTTCTATACACCTGACAACCTATATGCAAAATTTCAGAATGATCGGTTCAGTGGTTTAGGCGTGAAAGGTGACAAACAAACAAATTCATTTTCGCTTTTATAATATTAGTTAGGATTCAAAGTTTATATGAATAAAATAAGATTACATAAAATACGTATCATCAATATTGGTACAGTAAACTACACGTAATAAAGTAAAAAAGAGTCTCTTTTGCATTTATCTATACTAATATTATAAAGCTGAAGAGTTTGTTTGTTTAAACGCGCTAATCTCAGGAACTACTGGTTCGAATTGAAAAATTATTTTAGTGTTGGTTAGCCTATTTATCGAGGAAGGCTATAGGCTATATAACATCACGCTACGACCTACGGGAGCGGTGCGGTAACTATAAACGCGAGTGAAACCGCGGGAACATCTAGTTGTATTATAATAATATGGTTATGATATGAATTATCGAATTGAAATAATTACTTTACAAAAAGCAATTGGCACAATACTAACTGCAAGCCCTAAAGTGCCAAAAAGAATAAATTTTTACGTATATAATTCCCGCCAAAAAGAACGTCAAATTCGGCAACATGGCTGCCTACAGTGCCTTGGAAGTTGCACAATGGCTACGCTTATTATTGTAAAGTAAAATACTAAATTACTTGCCTCGCATAAAGGAACTGCGATTTATTTATACAATGCTTGCAAAATATAATTATATGTATACCTCGCAAATTGTATAAGTAATGAGTAAAAGAAATTTTAATTTGTATAAAGACAGTTTATCTATATATTAATACGTGAAGCGAAAACTTTGGATCCCTTTTTACGAAAATTGGGCGGACGGAGGAGTATGAAATTTCGCACACTTATAGTTTATACAGAGAAGAAGTGACGAATGCTAATATTTATATAAAATATGCATTAGAAATACATTAAATTAATGAAAAAACACTACACGCACACAACCATGTATTTGACACACGCAGTGTAAGCGCGTAACTATGGTTACATATATCAATATATAATGACATATATCAGCAATATTTTACAGGCAAACTTTGGTCGAATTTCGAGCACTAGGCGACCGCTAGTTAGTATAAAACCATAAAACTATATAGATACGTAGATTTACTGCTATAGTCACCGATGGGGTAGGTATTACACCTAGATTTCGATTGTAGGAAGTTATTGGATTTATTTGTCAATCTATGGATTACCAGCTGATGCGCGCAACTTCGTCTGTTTCACATAAGAGAATTTTCCCCGTTCTTGCAACATTTTGCATTGCTGCTCCGCTTGTATTGGTCGTAGCGTGATGTTATATAGCCTATAGCCTTCCTCAATAAATAGGCTATCCAACACTAAAATTTTTCAATTCGAACCAGTAGTTCCTCAGATTACCATGTTCAACCAAACAAACAAAAGAACTCTTCAGTTGTATAATCTATACTAATACTAGCTGTCCCGACAGACGGAGTCCTGTGCACAAGAGAAAAAAAAAACTTATCTAAACCATTCTCGAATCCACTTGAACACACGCAAAAAGTTTCATCAAAATCAGTCCAGCCGTTTAGATCCGTTCAGTGACATACACACGTACAATAGAATTATATATATAAAGATTATAAAGCTGAAGAGTTTGTTTCACCCTGCATCACAGGAATTATCCCAAGTGCGAAAATTGTTTTTACAAATTAAATTAATAAATCACAAATATTTTAACAGAAATTCCAATGATCTTTGATATTTGAAACTAGATATAATATGTTACTTTCATAGTAACGACATAAAAAATCTGGTGCCCATACAATTTTTTATTAAATAAATAAGTAGAGTAATAAATCAAAAAGGTGCTTACGTGATAATAGCTAACATTCGAATAGGTAATTAATTCCAATTTAAATGTTTTGCAAGATATTTCGTTGAACAGACATTTTTGAAGTAAAAACTTCTTTAGGCACGTTGAGCACTTCTTGGTTGAACAAAACTCATAGAACTCGCGTCATCGTCACGCTTCCACGCTTTCCATTTTTGAATTATTTTAGAATATTAACAATATCTCAGAAATGGTGCGTCCTACGCAATAAATAACGAAATTTTGACCGCATTAATAATCCTTAAGAAGTGTTTATGATCAAAGATTAAAGTTTTCACTTCTATCGGCAGTAGACTTTTTAAGTCTTTGCGTAGTATAACATGTCTGCCTCTTTTCTCCAATGACCATTCCCAAACCGGGAATTGAACCACACACTTCACGATCCATCTAACCACTACACATCGAAGCGTATTTTTAAACATTTGGCATTGATTATTCCGGTTGCACGCACGCCATATGCTAGGGGTATAGGCAGAACCCTAAGTGCACTGGTGCGTTAAACTCGACGGGTAGTATAGATAACGTTGCCAACGTTCATTCTCTGCTTACCCCATAAACCAGATGGCATATGACCTCTAAATACTGACCTAACTAACTGAATTGTAATAAAATTGATGTAACCGGCAACAACACTTTGTGGGTCTGGTTGTTAGTTGTGTCCCTTGTTAGAGTGTTTGTGAAGTCTACCAACACAGGAATATTGGATTTATCTTTGTCGGCCTCGGTGGCGTAGTGGTTAGTGTAACCGACTGCCACGCCCGAGGTCGCGGGTTCGATTCTCGCACAAGTCAAACATTTGTGTGCATGAACATGGATGTTTGTCTTGGTCTGGGTGTTTCTATATATAATATATACGTATTTAGAAAAAAAAAAGTATATATGTATGTTTATCCATTATCTAGTACCCATAGTACAAGCTCTGCTTAGTTTGGACTAGATGGTGTTGTGTGTATGTGGTAGAATATTAAAAAAAAAAAAAAAAACCTCGTGCCCAACAGTAGGACAGTTTAATACAGGGCTGATTTATTAAATATGCCTTACTAGTTTTAGTGCATTTAATGCAAAATAATTGACTTAAGTTAACAGTGGATTTGAACTAAAATTACAACCATAGGTATGCTGTACTTAGACTGTACGAAAAGGTATCCACGCTTAGAAGAGTGCCTCACACATTTACTACATGATAGAGAATCATAGAGTACGATTTCAATATGAGTGAGCGTGATAAATGTTATAGTACTATATTTATACCTAATTCAGATGTCATGTTGAAATTGTGTCGGATGACAACGTACAGAAAGTATGGCCCGGCCCTTCTTTGAACCAGACAACATTCATATTCTTTAGTCAAATTCAATAAATTAGAAATTTTCTGACAGCTTGATAATCTTCAGCACTACCTACTCAAAAATCTAATCACAAAACTTTCTCCTATCACTAACAACACTCTCTTTCTCTTATAAATATAACTAAACATATCATTTGAAGTACCAGGCGACCATAAATGTATAAGATCGATATTTCTAACACAATAGTTTTAATTATGCCAAGTATTATTCAATCAAAAATATACTCTATCTCCGTAGTTATAAAGACACTTTTGCTGTAAAAGATTTTCGCAATAAAACACCCCTATGTATCAGGCAGGTGGTATTAGACCCCTTAGCCCTCAATACAATGGTTTGGAGGTCCGTCAACAAAATTTATGGTGCAATAAATGTTTTATTTGCAACTAGATTTTGCCGACGGCTTCTGCGTAAATCTAGGTTTGTCAAAAAAATATCTAGGTATTGGAAATAGTATTTTTTTCTTGATGAAAGGTACTCTATGTCTTTTTCAAAATTTCAATATGATCGGTCGAGTAGTTTAGGCGTGAAAGCGTTACAAACAAACTCACATTCATATCTATACTAATATTATAAAGCTGAAGAGTTTGTTCGTTTGTTTGAACGCGCTTATCTCAGGAACTACTAGTTCGATATGAGAAATTATTTTAGTTTTGGATAGCCTATTTACAGAGGAAGGCTATAGGCTATATAACATCACGCTACGACCCACGGAGGCGGCACAGTAACGATAAACGCGGGTGAAACCGCGGGAACATCTAGTTTATAATATAAGGATTATAAGAGGAAAGATTGTTTGTTTGTTTGTGATGAATGAACTCTGAACTACTGACCCGAATAAAAAATATATTTTATCACTTAAAAGCTACTCTACCTTATCCAGAAGTACCCATAGAATATTATAATATAAATTACTTTCTAAATCTTCTTTTGTGTAAAACAACCCAAACTTGAGTTTAATCGGTCTAGTGGTTTTCGAGTACCCAAGTGACAAACACACTAACATTGACTTTTATTGGCTTTATGTGTATCGGCTTTACTTATTGTGTTTTATTAATAGGCTGAATGTAATGCCTTTGCGTAAAACATATGTTAACAAAATGGCGTCGCTTTTGTCTATGCACAGAACAATGAAATCCATCTCACATGTTATGGCAAATAAATAATCTTTACCTATCTCTTGTCCATGGCCTATATATTTTTTTATTACTTATCTTATTAAATAAACAAAATATAATTTATACTAATATTATAAAGCTGAAGAGTTTGTTTGTTTGTTTGAAAGCGCTAGTCTCAGGAGCTACCGGTCCGAATTGAAAAATTCTTTTAGTGTTGGATAGCTCATTTATCGAGGAAGGCTATATAACATCACGCTACGACCCTCGGGGACGGCGCAGTAATCATAAACGCGGGGAAACCGCGGGAACAGCTAGTTTATTATAAAATCATTACATGTGCACGCGGTTTCACCCGCGTTTATAGTTACTGCGCCACCCCCGTATGTTGTAGTGTGATGTTATATAACCTATAACCTTCCTCGATAAATGAGCTATCAATAAAAAATAATTTTTCGATTCGAACCAGTAGTTCCTGAGATTAGCGCTTTCAAACAAACAAACTCTTCAGCTTTATAATATTAGTATAGTTTTAGTTACTGCTTTCAGAATATAATATTCATTCTCTAATACATAAAGATGGGTCTCTATGTATTGTCTTTAGCTAATATTACATAATATCCATGAAGAAAAATGAAATACACACATAACCTTAGTAAAAAACTAATTTGGGGGTCTTTAGGGACTGCTGATAGAAGTGAAAACTTTAATCCTTGATCATAAACACTTCTTTATAAACCAAATATAATTCAAAAATGGAAAGCGTTCGGTGACGATGACGCGAGTTCCATGATTTTTGTTCATCCAAGAAGTGCTTAACGCGCCTAAAGAAGTATTCACTTCAAAAACTTAGTATCTACAGGCAGGCAAGAATTGTATTCGGTGTGGCCTAAACAGCTAGCAAAAACTGGGTTTAATACACCTATAGCACTTTTTCTGACTACAAACGGTACTAGGACATAATAAAAGACACCTAACATCACTTCTAACGGCACGAGTCACTAGCTTCACTTCCTAGTCACACATGTCGGGTCGAATCCACCCCCTTGGTTCATTGAACTTGCCAGATGTGCTTACCCTCGCAGGGTTAACTGTAGGGTGACGGCCGAAGCCGTGTTGTGAACTGTGTTACTCCTCGCTAGCTATAAGCGCCTGGTACCTCGGTTGTATTAGGGGATTTTCTTTTTGACATTGCTTGATTCATTAAACAAGACTTAAATAAAAATCGGCGAAGTATAAATCTCAGGAACTGCAGTGGGAGTCGTTGCTTGATTCATTAAATAAGACTTAAATAAAAATCGGCGAAGTATAAATCTGAACTGCAGTGGGAGCCGAAACCGTGCAGTGACTGACGAAACCATGTAACTCCGTTAGCCCTTGCCAGCTATGAGCGCCTAGTAGGTACTTAACTGTTTTAATAGGACATTTTCTATTCTTCATAAAGAGTATTTTAATGTTTAGCTATCGATGCCTGGTACGGGGTACCTCGATTGTATTAATAGGAGATTTTCTAGTACATGTGATTGGCTAAGGTTTAATAAAGTTGTAACTTCTCGCTAGCTATGAGTACCTGGTACTTAGAGTATGTTTTAATGAGATATTTTCTTGAAGAATGAAAAAGACAAGAGATGGTAAGAAAATGAGTAAGAAGTTAGAAAATAAAATGTGAGTGACAGCTGACGCTGGGAGTTTATAAATTGTTACTCCTCGCTAGCAATGAGCGCCTGGTACCTTGACTCTGTTTATATAGATTTTCTTTTCCTTAAGTAAAGGATTTTTCTCCATTAAATAGAGAAGGGGGAAAACAAGTAAGAGATTAAAAAGAAAACTTGCCAAGCGTGAGCCTTAATTAGAGTTACTACTACTTTATGAGCGTCCGGTACTAAACTGAAAACTGTATAAGATATTTTCTTTTCTTAAACATTATTTTAAATGTTAGTCCTTGCTAACTTAGATAAGATATCCTCAATACAAAAAGTGGTCAAGCGTGATTCAGTTCAAATACAGAAAGATCCTTCTCACCATCATAACACATTGGCCGACCCCAGCATCACACCCAAGACTTTATTTAAGTACCCCCGAGGCGAGGCAGAAAAAGAAATTACCATACAATATAATTTGAACCTCAAGAATTTATCACACACCTACCTACCCATAAAATCTCTTCTAACCTCTACACATAGACCCGTCCATAAACAAAAAAAAAATCAACGCTACAACCACGGTACCTATAAAAAAAAATGTTTAAAAAGTGTAATGATCAAGGCTCCATTCAACCGTTATTGTGCTTCTCATTCTTGCGTGTAGCGTTGTCCTGTTCACTCGCTAATCTTCATTCCTCTCCGGCACTTATGTCATCCTGGTAAGTCTTAACGTTAAATGTTTTATTTCTTTAGGAAACATTACTTATTTGGACCTCTGATTACCCTTTTCGACTAAAGGCTACCCTTTAAACCGTAGGTAACTAATACAAGTAAAAGGATTTTCAAAATTTTCGGCTTCATGCTAGAATGCAACGATTTGTACATTTTTACTTCTATAATATGTCAGAGTTCAGAGTTAATTTATTTTTATTATTGACAAACGTATTAAAAAAGGTAACATAATAATTATGTTACCTTTTTTAATACGTTTGTCAATAATAAAAATAAATATTTGTGTTTTTGTAATTATTACAAAAACACAAATATTTATACTTACTAAATATTTACAAAAAAGGTTTAGGCATCGTAGAATTCTTCAGCATCGCTGTCAACTGGTAACGTGCCCAGAAGACTGGCAGCATTGCCACGTTGAATAGCATTGCTGATTCTCTGGCCAAAAAAGACCAGCCTTCTGATCACGCGAAACGTCGATCAGGCGTTTTGCGATCTCCCTGTACAATGTACGAGCGCTCGGACCCCATTTTCAAAATTGGTTTAGCATTTCCAAAAATAAAGACATATCGCGCACTAGGAATATTGGCAGTGTCGCAAGCACTTCACAAACATTGGAAGGACACAAAGAACGTCCAGACTTCGATCAACTATTTGTGGACGACACATTTTTTTGTTGAAGTGAAAACTTCTTTAGCGGCGTTGTGCACTTTTTTGTGATGGGTAAAAAATGTTAAACTCGCGTCAGGACACGTGACCTGACCGAAAATTCGTAAGACGGTGGGAGAATCGTCATGTTTGTGTACGATAGCGCAATAAATGAATATTGTATGTTACCACATAAATGATAGTACTTTTATACTGATAATTAAAGCAATTCGTGCAAAATTATTCCCTAACCATTCCAAAATATCAAAAATGCACAACGTTAATATTCAAGTTTTCACTTCTGCCGGCACTCCCGGAATGCAACCCGTTGATTTTTTCCCGAGTGGGGATCGAACCCACAACACACGGCACAGTAGAAGTGGCGAGGTGAGTACTTCAGCTACTACGCCTTCCGTGCAGTCATAATTATACATTCTAACTAATATTATAAACTAGATGTTCACGCGGTTTCACCCGCGTTTATAGTTACTGCGCCGCCCCGGTATGTGGTAGTGTGATGTTATATAGCCTACTAGCTGTTACCTGCGACTTCGTCCGCGTAGATTTTAACTAAAAAGTGTTGGTCTCCCCGAAACCTTATTTTTTTTTTTCTAAAATCAATGTAGCCTATGTTACTCCTTATAACATCAGCTATCTGCCAGTGAAAGTCCCGTCAAAATCGGTTCAGCCGTTTCGGAGATTAGCCGGAACAAACAGACAGACAGACAAAAATTTAAAATATAGGTGTCGTATAGGTACTTTATATACTTTCATATGCATTAGATAAAAAGCTGTTATTTTGACATTACAAACAGACACTTCAATTTTATTTATTTGTATAGATATAGCCTTCCTCGATAAATGGGCTATCCAACACTAAAAGAATTTTTCAAATCGAACCAGTATTTCCTGAGATTAGCGCGTTCAAACAAACAAACGCTTCAGCTTTATAATATTAGTATAGATGTGAATGTAAGTTTGTTACGTTTTCACTCGTTAACGACTCGACCGATCATCATTAAATTTCGCATATATGTTGTCAGGGGTATAGAAAAGGACACGGGTATGTTTTATCCATAAAACAGTAGATTCTGATGTAAAAAAATTTATTGACAAAATCCACATAAACGCGAGCGAAGCCGTGGACAAAATATAATATACAATATAGATTCACGCCTGTTTTTTCAGAGGGGTAGGCAGAGACTACGGATTTCCGTTTGCTACGATCCTGACACACTTCTCTGGCTTCATTCACTTTCATCACATTCCTCATACACGCCCGTTGGTTCAAGGAGCTCTTAACCTGGCCTTTGTCCAGAACGTCTCCGATCTGGTCGAGAAACGTTCGCCTAGGTTTTCCTCTTACGACTGTTCCATTCACACTAGCCTTATAAACTTTCGTCAGTCTTTCCTCGTCCATTCGTTTCCTTTTTCTTTCTTTTTTTCTGTTATTTTAACATAACACGCTGGGTCAAAACTTAGTCTTTATGTATGTAATTCTTCTGTACGTGCGTATGTCAGTAACCACCTCCTAAAAGGCTGCACCGATTTTGATGGAATTTTCTGTGTGTATGTTTGAGTGGGTGGATGGTTATGAGACACCATTAGACCCGGTAGGTGGTGCTGCGTTCGGGTTGAAGGCAACGTTCGTTCAGAACAACGTATGTCGTGCCCTCTAGTATAAAAAAGTTTAACGTTGAAATCAAACGACCGTGACGTATCGTTGAAGATCGTTATAAGGAGGGAAAGAGAAAAAATAGTTTCTTTTTTTAAAGTTAATCGTTCAGTAAGTACGTTATATTGATAATTATGGTATACATAATACATTATTATTTTATATTAGCTGTTACCAGCGACATCGCCCGCGTGGAATTTAACATAGAAATCTAAATTAAAAGTAGCTTAAGTTACTCCTTATAAGCTATCTGCCAGTGAAAGTCCTGTCAAAATCGGTCTAGCCGTTTTAGAGGTTAGCCAAAACAAACATACATAAAAAAAATGAATATTTGATATGAGCTTTTGCCCGCGGCTTCGCTCGCGTTAATTTAGAATTTGACAATCAATTCGGGTTTTACTCTGCTTGTAAATAATATAACTCAATAATGATTCGAAAGAAATGTGGCGCCATCTATTATCATAAGAACGTTATTGTTGTTTTCCTCGGGAACAGTAATTTTTTTCGGGATGAAGGTAGCCTATGTCCGTTTCTGTACACCTGACAACGTATATGCAAAATTTCAGGATGATCGGTTCAGTGGTTTAGGCGTGCAAAGGTAACAAACAAACTCATTTTCGCTTTTATAATATTAGTTAGGAAGTTAGCATAACGTTACGCTACGATCCACGGGGGCGGTGCAGTAACGATAAATGCGGGTGAAACCGCGGGAACATCTAGTTCATAATGGTAGCAATCGTAGTCACAGTCTAGTGTTGCCACATACACTCATATTACTTATTGCGACACTAAGGATGGAGATATAGGTCAATTTAATAAAAGAATAACTGAGTACTGACCTCTAATGGCGCCTAAATGGTTATAGTGACAGATTACTAACGCGACAATTTGACAATTTAAGATGGCGGTGTATTGAAATTAAACTACTATACACGGATTTTATCGCGTTGTTTATTTGACACTTTGTTACAAAATTTTTGAAAAACTGTTACACTACTATTACTATTAAGCTTTACTAATTTTAAAGCAAATTAAATTATTGAAACTATTTATACTATTACTATACTATTATACTATTTATATTTGTGTTTACACATCTCCCGACGTTTCGGTTGCTTTTCAGCAGCCATGGTCACGGGGAGACTAAGATGGTAGTTGTCTCAATGTTCCAGTGTAGTTATTTCAAAGTACCCGAACATAATTTAATCATGGGTGTTTCTATTTACGCAGAATGAGCTCAAAGTATCATGAAGTCTAGCTGTGGTTTGCTTCTTCTTGGGTTTGACTATTTGAATTACTGGATCCCAAGCTGGTGGTACACTCCAACCATCTTCTCTATTGAAATTAGGATGTTTCTTGATTTCAATAGCCTCGCGAAGCATCCTTGGTAGGAATCGGTGTTCTTTAGCGAGCATCTGTGGTTTGTCAAATCTCAGGTAGTGGTTGGTCCCCTGTTGCACATGTTCACACACAGCAGACTTCAACAGGGGACCAACCACTTTAACCAAGGTGTGTTACAAACCTCGGTAGAGTAACTATTGCGCCATTTATATCAACTCGTGTACAAGTTTGTTAATATAAAACGGGACTCAAAAGACTAATACCCAACTACCGGAGTCAAAGTGTTAATAAAAAAATACTACAAGTCATATTTATCGACTGAGTCAAAATATTTTGTTAATATTCGAAGAACGGGACATATGATTAACACAATTTGACTGTATGGACATTTGAAGCCACGTCTATGATGACTGCTCTACTCCCATGGCTCGTAGCGTGATGTTATATAGACTATATTAGGTACTGACGGATAAAGCAGCTTTATTTTATGATGCATTTATCAGTTAATCTATACTAATATTATGAAGCTAAGTGTTTGTTTATTTAAACGCGCTAATCTCAGGAACTACTGGTTCGAATTGAAAAAATATTTTAGTGTTGGATAGCCTATTTATAGAGGTAGGCTATAGGCTATATAACATCACGCTACGACCCACGGGGAAGGCGCAGTAACGATAAACGCGGGTGAAACCGTGGGAACATCTAGTTACGAATAAAATACGAACATACAAAAATAAAAATCTCTAGCATTGCCCGCAGTTTTGCGTATGTACATTGTACCAGTACTTTTTTATAGATGGAAGGTACCTATTCTATGTTCTTGACAATGTGTATGCTAAATTTCATGATAATCGGTCAAGTAGTAAAGGCGTTAACACGTAACAAACAAACTCACATTTGCATTAATAATATTAGTAAGGATTCCTCTTTTTAGTATTAGTATAGATTGTTATACATCCAGAGATAATAACGATCTTATCTTATCTTATGTGGGGACCAGTCAGTGTAGACTGGCGACACTTTGACCCAGTGGGATCTTTTGTGTCGACACTCTCCCAATAACGACTGCCATAGATGTTCATGGCAGCCGGGACCAACAGCTTAACGTGCTCTCCGAGGCACGGAGCAGGCGATAATTGCCAATCAATACGCACATAATTTCAAAAAGTCATATAACTTCCGAAAGTCAGAGGTGCGCGACGTGGTTTCGAGCCCAAGACCCTCTGCATTGCAGTCTGTTGCTCTCCCCACTGAGCTATCGCTCCTCGATAATAAAGATAATCCTTGTTAATCTAAAAGTCCGTTACTCTCACTTAATTCCATATTCGAAACGAGTCGCCATTTAAATAGATACATCCTTTGTCTATGATGTAATAGGAAATGACGTCACCGCGAAAAAAGTTGCGCTTTGTTGTCACTGACACGGTTATACGCGTGTTGGCATCTTGAGTAGTGGCACTTGCTTCTTATGAAATAATTTATCTGTGATGTCAGCTGTCAGATTACCCGCCCAAAAAGTAATAATAATAATTTAAGTTGGCGACCTCGGACCTCGATAGCGATTGGATGCCTCACTAATCAATACGCTGGTTAGTGTAACCGACTGCCACGCCTGAGGTCGCGGGTTCGATTCCCGCACAAGTCAAACATTTGTGTACATGAACATGGATGTTTGTCTTGGCTTGGGTTTTTCTATGTATAATATGTATGTTTATCCATTGTCTAGTACCCATAGTACAAGCTCTGCTTAGTTTGGGCTAGATGACGTTGTGTGTATGTGGTAGAATAGAATATTAGAATATAATTTTATTACACCTGATTATTACTGTTTCAAATCAATAATACTATGAAAATATGTATGACTAGCTTTTGCCCACAGCTTCGCTCGCGTAGAAGTAGGTTAGGTATGTTAGTAACAGTCCTTTTTTTTAAATAAAATATAGCCTAAGTGTTTATATAGCTTTTTAACGGTGAAAGAATTTTCAAAATTGTTTGATTAGTTTTTGAGTTAAATCCTTACAAACAAACATACAAAAAATCATATATTTCCTCTTTATAATATTAGTATAGATATAGACTAGTGACCCGCCCCGGCTTCGCACGGGTAATAGAAAACCTTAACAAATTATACAACTAAACTTTCCTCAAGAATCGCCCTGTCTAGTGGAAACCGCATGAAAATCCGTTCAGTAGTTTTTGAGTTTAACGCGAACAGACAGACGCGGCGCGGTGGTTAATCCGTCTTTATTGTTTCTATCGACATTTTCTCTCTTCTTATCTTTCTATAAATATGTTTTAAAGTGAAAACTTCTTTAGCGTCGTTGTGCACTTTTTGTGATGGGTAATAAATTTTAAACTCTCGTCAGGACACGTGACCTGATCGAAAATTCGTAAGACGGAGGGAGAATTGTCATGTTTGTGTACGATAGCGCAATAAATGAATATTGTATGTTACCACATAAATGATAGTACTTTTATACTGATAATTAAAGCAATTCGTGCAAAATTATTCCCTAACCATTCCAAAATATCAAAAATGCACAACGTTAATATTCAAGTTTTCACTTCTGCCGGCACTCCCGGAGTGCAACACGTTGATTTTTTGATACCTAACCTAAAACCACTTTCGAACCCAACACCTCACACACAACCAATCACCACAGAACCACAGACTCACGTACGTTAGCGTGACCGCCTCACGCTGCAGATTGAACCGTTAGCATTAAACTGGATCTCGCCTTATCAACAGGATGTCACTAATAAAACGCCCCGTCGTCGCGCGTCGTACTAGCGACTACTTAAGTGTAACGCACTCACTTCTAAATCACAGAGGGTAGGCAGAGACTGGATGTCGGCCTCGATGGCGTAGTGGTTAGTGTAACCGACTATAAATAGGACTATAAAATGACATATCGCACGCTTTATAAAAGAAAGATTTATCTGAGTATGTTATATTGAACAAATTTAAACTCTGTTGCAATTATGTAACACATAGAATATTAGAATGATAGTCACACAATTAGAGTTCAAATTGCCTAAATTCCAAATTTCAAGTTAGGTCGTTATTTTATTAAGAGTGCGATAATATTATTCTATTCTACCACATACACACAACATCATCTAGCCCAAATTAAGCAGAGCTTGTACTATGAGTACTAGACAATGGATAAACATACATATATACCTACTTATTTTTTTGTAAATACATACATATTATACATAGAAACACCCAGACCAAGACAAACATCCATGTTCATGCACACAAATGTTTGACTTGTGCGGGAATCGAACCCGCGACCTCATGCGTGGCAGTTGGTTACACTAACCACTACGCCATCGAGGCTGATGATATGAGAGTCACACGCGAGCGAAGATGCGGGTGAATTCTAGTGAAAGACTCTTAGATGCGTATTAAATAATTAATTATCTCTCGCTTTAACGGTGAAGGAGAACATCGTGAGGAAACCTGCATGTCTGACAGTTCTACGTAATGTTCTCGAGGATATGTGGAGTGTGCGACTGCGGTATTCCTGTGAGAACATTAACATAGAGTACACAACATCATTGTCTATGGAAATTAAAAATTAACACTTTTCTCCAAGGAGGTACTGCACTGTTTAACAAAGGAGTTTTATCTGAAGCTTTGGTTTTAACCGCCGCTCTATGGATAGAGCTTATGTCAACATGTTTGTATCCTTGAAGAGGTAAGCAGCTGCTTTAAACCACCTTTTACAATTTAGATTTAACATTTACTTAAAGGACTAGCGCTACTTCGCCTGCTTCACATAACAGAAATGTCCCCGTTTTTGCAACATTTTTCATTGCTGCTCCGCTCCTATTGGTCGTAGCGTGATGTTATATAGCCTATAGCCTTCCTCGATAAATAGGCTATCCAACACTAAAATATTTTTTCAATTCGGACTAGTAGTTCCTGAGATTAGCGCGTTCAACCAAACAAACTCTTTAGTTTTATAATATTAGTATAGATGTATTTACGAAGAAAAAGTTAAAATTAATATGTTTATCCCTTGTCTAGTACCTACAAGCTCTGCTTAGTTCGGGCTAGATGGTGTTGTGTGTATGTGGTAGAATATTATTAAGTCCTAGGTAATAGAAGGCAAGCCTATTACTGTCTTTCAGGCACAGTTTCAGTCTAGTCTACTAATATTAAGCGCATAATACATTTCCCCGACCCGGGAATCCAACGCACGAAAAAGCGTCCACACTAAAAAGATTGAGTTCACACATTACATGATAGAAAACTATAGTGTACAATCAATACGAGTCAGCGTGATAATATTTCTAATGGCTTATGTTTAACTTATCACCAGATATAGTAAAATATAACAGTCAAAAATAGTAAATGATCACCAAATTGCTCAGCAGAATATATTTAAAGAGATCAAAATAAGTCTATTTTTGGGTGGGTTTAAGAAGGCACCTAACATAACCTAACCCTTCCGGGACGGAACGCAGTGATTTGAGGCGTATAGGTGCTCATTATGATATATTTTAGTAAGCATATTTTGCTGCGCAATTACTATTTTTGGTGGTCATTATATTTAATCCCACTTCTAACTAGCGACGCACCCTGGTACCGCATAAAGTACAAAACCTTGAAAGTATACACCTAAACCTTCCTCATGAAGCACTTGGTCTGTTGGTGAAAACCGCATGAAAATCTGTTTAGTAGTTGTTGAGTTTGTTGAGAACAGACAGACAGACAGACAAACGCGGCGGAAAACTTTGTTTTATAATATTTAGTGATAGTGATTCATATACAGCGATAGCTCAGTGGAGAGACCAACAGACTGCAATGCAGAGGGTCTCGGGTTCGAACCCACGTCGCGCACCTCTGACTTTCGGAAGTTATATGACTTTTCGAAATTATGTGCGTATTGATTGACAATTATCGCCTGCTATCAGAGCACGTTAAGCCGTCGGTCCCGGCTGCCATGAACATCTTTGGCAGTCATTATTGCAAAGTCAGTGCCCTCTAATATCCTGACACTGGTTTAGCCTTAGGGTATCGTGTTAGCTTTCGGGTTGCGGAGGTCAGATGGCAGTCGCTCCGTGTAAAAACTGATATCCAGTCAAATCCGGTTAGACTAGAAAACCGACCGCAAGTGACTTGGGAATAATAAAGGCTAGAGAAGAAGTGATACTGATTCAGATGCCATGTCGACATTGTGTGGCGGATGACAACTTAACTTACAGATTTAAATATAATAATAGCATGGCGCATTCCCGATTTATATTTTTTAAATCAATGTCTACAGCAGCTGACACACATTACATAGGTCAATAAACTCGTCCAATAATCAGACACACAGACCCCTTACAAACAATATCGTGTCACAGCTGAGAATTCCAAGATGACCTTTACCCGCCATTTTGTGGGAATGGGACCATAGACAACTTCCATACGCAACGCGGAAGTGAACAATAGACAATCAGGAATTTCGCACGGGGATCTCTTTTGTTGTACGAAGGGAGTGAGATAGAAAAAAAATTGCGACTTGATGAGAAAATGTGAATTTAGAGCACCTGATTAGGGGTGGCTGGGAATTAGATACATTGAAATGTATTGGGGTAGTGATTCTGTTTATAAATGTGAAGATTTTGACAATAGTATTGTTGAATATTATAAATAATTCATAGTTAACTTTTTTAAAGAGAATTCTCACACTTAGTTGCAATATTGTTTCACTTATCTTATCTTATCTTATCTTATGTGGGGGCCAGTCAGTTCAGACCGGCGACACTTCGACCCAGTGGGTCATTTGTGTCGACACTCTCCCAATAACGACTGCCATAGTTGTTCATGGCAGCCGGGACCGACGGCTTAACCTGCTCTCCGAGGCACGGAGCAGGCGATAATTGTCAATCAATACGCACATAATTTCGAAAAGTCATATAACTTCCGAAAGTCAGAGGTGCGCGACGTGGGTTCGAACCCGAGACCCTCTGCATTGCAGTCTGGTGGTCTCCCCACTGAGCTATCGCTGCTCTCTTTGTTTCACTTAACAAACATTAAAACATCGGACACAGAACTTCCAGAATCCTAAATAATATTATAAAAGCTAATGTGAGTTTGTTTGTTTCGCTTAACTACTCGACCGATCATCATGAAATCTATACTATCTATACTAATATTATAAAGCTGAAGAGTTTGTTAGTTCGAACGCGCTAATCTCACGAACTACTGGTTGGAATTGAAAAATTCTTTTAGTGTTGGGTAGCCCGCCCATTTATTGAGGAAGGCTATAGGCTATATAACACCACGCTACAACCAATAGGAGCGGAGCAGCAATGAAATATGTTGCGAGAACGGGGAAAATTCGCCTATATGAAGCAGACGAAGTTGCGGGGGACTGCTAGTTTTTCATACACGTTGTCAGGGGCACAGAAAAGGACACAGGATATCTTTCATCCTTAAAACTAAATTAATACAACACTGCGCTCTTGTGAAGAGGTGACCAGTTGACCACATATACAACTTCGCCATCTATGCAGTTTGTCCATACTTTTATAAAACTAAGATATAATAAAGATTCCAGATAAGAAAGAAAGAAAAAAGAAAAGAAACAAAGAAATATTTTTTATTTTGGCACTCAAAAGGGCACACCCAAAACATGAAGAATTTTTTTTTTCGTATCCTTAGTGGCCAACCTGTTGTCAAGAGTTGTTCAAGCCGCCCGTAGGCCTCTGACATGACTTAACGACTGTTGTCAATTTGCCAACAACCGGGAATCGACTTTTTACGTGCCCTCCGAAGCACGGAGACGCTCAGATGAAATACCACTAAGCGTTCACTCATCTATAGAATGACCGCACCCAACGTTGCTTAACTTCGCTAATCGTTTACCAATCAGTGAGTGCAACTGGCTATGAGCGCATCAAATAAAATATTAAAAAAAATACAAAATAAAGAGCAATATGGAACTAAAAAAATAAAACAAATACTAATACTAACACTTTAATTATTTCATTTATGCTCACTGGCAACACCACACCTTCCGCTTAACTTACGGAAACTAACTCCCATCGCATTAAGTCAAGGCTGGTATTGTCAGTGAGCATACAAACCAAAAATACAAACAGTAATATTCAATTATTTAAGTTTGATTTAAATTTTAAAAGTAATATGAAGACTATATTATTATCTTATCTAGGTTAAGAACCTGTAATGATAGATAATAGTTTTTGAAATAAATAAATCTTATGTGTGGGGCCAATCAGTGCAGACCGGCGACACTTCGACCCAGTGGGATCTTTTGTGTCGGCCCCAAGATTTAACCCTTAGCTATCTCCTTATGAGTATACTGCATAAGCCGCAGTGTATAATTCAGAGAGAGAAGCCTGAAGTCTTCAGGGTTTGGATATGCCAATTCCATCAGACCCGTCCTCAATCCAGCCAACGCGTCGCATTCACACAGTAGGTGCGATATGGACTCGTCCTGTTCACCACAGGCTCTGCAGATCGAATTGTATACCAATCTCAATCTGCACAGGAAGTCGTTGGTGCCAAAATGGCCAGTGAATGCTCCTGAATGAAGACTATAACTAACTATCCCAGTTTCACCCACATTATTAATTACTGCTCCGCTCCCTTGACTTGTAGCGTGATGTTTAGTATCCGATATCCTTCCACAATTTACGCATATAATGCAAAAAAAAATTGTAATGATACATGTACCTATAAGTAACTGGTATGGAAGTTTTATAATAATAATGTAGATTTTTAAATGTAATTATTAGAAAAAAATGTAATAAAGAGAATAATAATAATGTTCTATCACATACACACAACACCATCTACCCCAAACTAAGCAGAGCTTGTACTATGGGTACTAGACAATGGATAAACATACATAATAATTATGCTTCTTTTTGTGAATATATTAAGTACATAGGTATTATACATTGATACACCCAGACCAAGACAAACATCCATGTTCATGCACACAAATGTTTGACTTGTGCGGGAATCGAATCCACGACCTCAGGCGTAACAGTCGGTTAAACTAACTACTATGCCATCTAAGATTAGGGCGTTAAAATTAACAATCACTTCAGCTTTATAAAATTAGTGATATCTATTGAGTCACCTTCAATATGACTTAATCGCAGATCGTTCACATAATTCTAAATTCAAAACAAGACACCATAGACATAAACCACAAGCAAAACAAACATTGTAACAAATGTGCAAAAACCGTTAATGACGTCACTCACTGAAACGTACAGGCACTGGTTTATTTGAATTCGGAACAGACGTTTGAATATGGAACGTGTGGGAGCAGAGTTTAAAAATAGAATAGTGTTTTTAACGGTTTTGTTGACATAGCTTTAGTTGCGTATATGGATGTTTATATTTAAATTCAATAATATTTTGGTTACCCATTTATGAATGCTTAGGTACTAATGGGTGACGAATACCTGTTGAGTCCAGTAGCTTATGCGTTTATATAACCGCTCGTAATGTCATGGGTTCGATTTATAGTGTGTTGGGGTTCTTGTTAGGGAATTGTCAGTATATCTGTCGTGATACATCTGCGCCGTACTCCTTAGAAGACACAAGTCGTGAACATACGTTACATTATCAATTTCCGTTGAAAAGCCAAGAGTTTATCGTTTAGTTTTACACTGTATTATCTAACAGCGGGTTACATTGGCCCAATTTAAATCAATTTACGATAAAATTATGTCAAGGCCGTCTTTGTTAGTGTCAACTGTTAACGGTTTCTTTAAATACATAGACACGCCTACATAATATTATTCTATCACATACACACAACACCATCTAGCCCAAACTAAGCAGAGCTTGTACTATGGGTACTAGACAATGGATAAACATATATAGGTATATATTTTTGATGTGAAAACTTCTTTAGGCGCGTTGAGCACTTCTTGGGTAAACAAATATCATAGAACTCGCATCATCGTCACCGAAATTAATTATTTTTGGTTTATAAAGAAGTGTTTATGATCAAGGATTAAAGTTTTCACTTCTATCGGCAGTCCCAAAAGACTGCTCCAAATTTTGTTTCTATGTAAATATGTACGTACTTACATATTATACATAGAAACACCCAGACCGAGACAAACATTCGTATCCATGCACACAAATGCTTGACTAGTGCGGGAATCGAACCCACGACCTTGGGGTGGCAGTCGGTTACACTTGTAGGTATCGCAAAATAAGTTATGGCCGTCTATCGGGCACATTTCTAGAATGTTCCATAGTTTTCCAAGCCAATAATCGAAATGGGGACCGCACTAAATAAATCTGGCAATAAATAACGTATTATTTAATACTAGCTTTTGCCCGCGGCTTCGCTCGCGTTAATTTAGAATTTGTCAGTCAATTCGGCTTGTACTCTGCTTGTAATATATAATTATATATACTATAATTCAATCATGATTCGAAAGACACGTGGCGCCATCTATTATCACAAGAACGTTATTGTTGTTTTCCTCGTGAACAATAATTTTTTTCGGGATTAAATGTAGCCTATGTCCGTTTCTGTATACCTGACAACGTATATGCAAAATTTCAGGATGATCGGTTCAGTGGTTTAGGCGTGAAAAGGTAACAAACAAACACTCATTTTTGCTTTTATAATATTAGTTAACAATGATTATTGATTACCATTACCTCGGTATACTTAGACTTACTCTCGTCGGTATTTAAATATTGGAAATATATTTATTTGTAAGAAATAACATGCAATACTTCAGCTTTAAATCCAACACAAGAAAAATATACCAATATTATAAAGCTGAAGAGTTTGTTTGTTTGTTTGAACGCGCTAATCTCAGGATTCGATAATCCTTCAATCCTGGGTCCTTTAAGCGGGGGTGAAAAAGCACCTTCTCAGGCCGTTAAAGTAGAGACCTCAACATCGCCTCGGCTGCTATGAGGGCGGTGTGGAGGCCACTGCTCTTTAAGCACACGACTGCTTACCATCAGGTGGAGTGTGGTCATTTTGTAGACCAAAATAAAAAAAAGGAACTACTGGTTCGATTTGAAAATTTTTTTTGTGTTGGATAGCCTATTAATCGAGGAAGGCTATATAACATAACTCTACGACCCATGGGGGCAGCGTAGTAACCATAAACGCGAGTGAAACCGCGGGCACATCTAGTATTAAATAAAGCCAAAAATAATCAACAGTAAAATCATATCTCAAACAAAATACGTTTAGCTCTAAATAGATTTAAAACATCGTGCTGTCGCAGTCATCCGTGTGAAGGTGACTGAGATGCCACGATGTTTTAAATCTATTTAGAGCTAAACGTATTTTGTGAGTTGTCGTGCAAGAGGCCCTAAGTATACTTATAAGCGTTACCCTGTGACGTAAAAACATATGAACGCATTTCTAACACAAAACAAAAAAGAAAATACATAAAAAAGTATAAATTCAAAAAGCGAACGCGTCTCAAACCCCATTTGCAAAGATGGCGACTCATTTGACAGTGACAGCAAAAAACGCGAGAACGGAACAAAAAAGGAAAGATTACTCGTGATTTATGATAATTTCACATCATCTGGTGCTTCGAGTCAGGTAGTTTACGCAGTGTGTGATTCTGCGCTTCTGGCGCGAGAGATAGACATCTGAAATACGTTAAATAGGTAAACCTGCATGTCTGAGAGTTCTACATACTCGTAATGTTCTCGAAGATATGTGAAGTGTACAAACACGCACTGGGGCGGCGTAGTGGACTATGGCCTTGCCTTTCTCACAGTGAGAAGAGGCCCGTGCCCAGCAGTGGGACAGTTTAATAAAGGGCTAATATGTTCCTGCGGTTCACCCGCATTTATCGTTACTGTACCGCCCCCGTGGGTCGTAGCGTGATGTTATGTAGCTTATAATAGCCTTCCTCGATAAATAGGCTATCCAACACTAAAATAATTTTTCAAATCCAACCAGTATTGCCTGAGATTGGCGCGTTCAAACAAACAAACAAACTCTTAAGCTTTATAATATTAGTATAGACTAGCTGTTACCTGCGACTTCGTCCGCGTAGATTTTAACTAAAAAGTGTTTTCTCCGCGGAAACCTATTTTTTTTCTAAAATCAAAGTAGCCCAAGTAACTCCTTATAACATCAGCTATCTGCCAGTGAAAGTCCCGTCAAAATCGGTTCAGCCGTTTCGGAGATTACCCGGAACAAACAGACAGCAGACAAAAATTTTAAAAATTAAGTTTTTCGTATAGGTGGCACCTTACATACTTTCATATGCATTAGATAAAAAGCTGTTGTTTTGACATTACAAACAGACACTTCAATTTTATTTATCTATCTATTAATACGTGAAGCGAAAGCTTTGGCTCCCTTTTTACGAAAATTGGGCGGACGGAGGAGTATGAAATTTCGCACATTTATAGTTTATACAGAAAAGAAGTAACGAACGCTAATATTTTTTTAAAATTATGCGTAAAAATACATTGAATTAATGAAAAAACACTACACGCACACAGCCATGTATTTGACACACGCAGTGTAAGCGCGTAACTATGGTTACATATATCAATATATAATGACATATATCAGCAATATCTTACAGGCAAACTTTGGTCGAATTTCGAGCACTAGGCGACCGCTAGTTATTATATATATGTATATGAACTGTATCTACTCGTTCAAAAACAATAAAAATGACTTTACTTTAACCAAAGGAAAACCACTATCGGATCTCGAACCGGGGCTACAGCGGTAAGATTTCCGTTGTAACATAATATTGAGGGTAGAACGTACCGAAGCTTGTATCCTGGCTGCCCACACGTCTTCCGGTGCGTAATGATACGTGTTTCATTCATATAAGTCAGTGATTTGTCTTTTAAGAATGGACGTTTAGACTGACTACTTAGACGAAGTCCAATGCAGAATGTTTGTAAACAAATTTTCTAACTAATCTTTACTTCCTAACTAATATTATAAAAGCGAAAATGAGTTTGTTTGTTACCTTTTCACGCGTAAACCACTGAACCGATCATCCTGAAATTTTGCATATACGTTGTCAGGTGTACAGAAACGGACATAGGCTATCTTTCATCCCGAAAAAAATTACTGTTTCAGAGGAAAACAATAATAACGTTCTTATAATAATAAATGGCGCCACGTTTCTTTCGAATTATGATTGAATTATAGTATTACAAGTAGAGTACAACACGAATTGATTGTCAAATTCTAAATTAACGCGAGCGAAGCCGCGGGCAAAAGCTAGTAATATTATAAATGCCAGTCTGTCTGTCGGTCTGTCTGTCTGTTTGTTACCTTTTTACGCTGAGTCCGCTGAACCGATTTAGATGAAATTTGGAATGAAGATAGCCTGAGACCCTGGGAAGGACATAGGCTATATAACATCACGCAACGGCCCACGTGAGCGGCGCAATAACCACAAATACCACTGACGAGGGTGAGACCGCGGGCACAGCTACTAAGTTATAACTGCACGTTTGGCGTAGTCGGTTAACTGGCCGCCTTGCTATGGCCACTTCTCGGAGTGTTATGAGTTCGAATTACACAAGGCAAGAATGTGTGTGATACTGAGTCCTTACGAGCTTGGCTGTTCTTTGGCGGCCTCGATGGCGTAGTGGGTAGTGTAACCGACTGCTACGCCTGAGGTCGCGGGTTTGATTCCCGCACAAGTCAAACATTTGTGTGCATGAACATGGATGTTTGTCTTGGTCTGGGTGTTTGTATGTATTTACAAAAAAAAAGTGTATATGTATGTTTATCCATTGTCTAGTACCCATAGTACAAGCTCTGCTTAGTTTGGGCTAGATGGTGTTGTGTGTATGTGATAGGATATATATATAATATATATATGTACGTTGTTCGAATGTTTGTAGTTCCATTCTACACGGTAATGTAGCTTCAGTAACTTAGTAAACTCACTAACCTTGGATTTTGACGTTCATAAGTGTTACTTTGTGACCTAAATGATTTTTAACTTTGACTACGTTGGTGCTGGAGGAAGATGCTTGGGATATATCTTGGACGGAGTTCCGAACAAATATCTCTATACTGAAAGAACTCGGCATCAAGCAGCGTCTATCAGTAACTGTTCAGACGCGTATTCTAATATTCTTTAGGCACGTGTCAAGGGACAATACTGACTCTATAGAGCGTCTGGTCGTTCAAGGAAAGGTAGAAGGCAGGAGAGCGCGCGGAAGATCACTCATGAGATGGACTGACCGAGTTAAATCGGACGTGGGCGGTCCATTGCATGAGTGTACAAGACGTGCCGCTAACCGGAAGAAATGGCAGAACATCGTGAGGCGTGTGACGTCGACTCTTCTGGACACCTAGACAACATGATGACCACAACCATTCTGTCAACAATGAACGACTAAGAAGAAAGGAATTGATTCTGCGCCCTCAAGCACAGCAATACAGATTACCATTCGCCACTGTTGCTGAACTGATTACTTAACCACTAACCATCGTTAAAGTCGTCTCAATTATAGTCACGTGTCATCAAGTCAATTAATACACACTAAAGACCTACTTTATGTCTTAATTGATGATGTAACTGCAAAATATGCTTCGCGAATTGAGCTCAATGCACTTAATTAGCAACATCTGCCTACCCCTATGGTTTTTAACGCGTAATGTGTAAAATAATATTGCATTAAAGTCACGATATTTTCATAATTCACTGACTACAACATATGGTCGCTACGCGGGAGTCGGGCGCGGGAGGTCTTCAGCCATGTTGGATTTTTTGAATATAGACCAAAAAAGTTTGTGGCCAGTATTGTAGATACATGAAATAATTAATATAGTCTGTATATCTATGAAGAAGTTTTAGACACACATTTCGACAGTTACGCTAAGGTGACATTTAATAATAATAAGCCTATCGGTGCCTCCCTGTTCTGATAAAGAGATTTTTATTACAACTATTTGTTTCAGTATGGGGCCTTACGTTTGCCATTTGTGCCCAAGGTTATACTTAGTTCATAGTAGCGAATAAGGAAATAAAAATGGTTTTAATAGACCATAAATTACTAATGGATAATTTGTTAATATTGCTAATAATATCTACTCAGAATAGTCGCTTTTGGCATTGGAATAATACAAACATGATTGCGATCGATAATAATACATATTGAATTTCTGACCCAATAAAATGTCTTCCTATACAAAGATATAAAAATTCTAAATTCAAACGTATCTTAACGGTTCTCATGGGTCATCTTGTAAAAAACATTACTGTTTCACAGACAGCCTTCCCCGTTATATCTAACAATAAGATTTGTTATACAAAAAATATTGATATCGAGGGGAAGACGATAATACAAGGATGTAAGGAAGTCAAAGTATGCAGCTGCAAGCGATGCACTTGTTCACGCAGATGGTAAGGCACGCGCGGCTTTGGCATAACGGACGTTGTCTGTGCCATCATCAATGCATTGTCGTATCTGTGTTCAGTTAGGTACAATACCGGGAAAACGGAAAATAAATGGCGACTGTTATGCTTTATTATCCGCTTCTGATAAGTTTGTTTGTTCAAATGCTACCTATATGTGTATTATTATAACGTATGATAATTTTATATGTATTTATCCTGTTTAAATGGAATATATTTAACATTTTCATTGTATTATAATTTGTTGGTAGTTGATTTATTCTGTATTTTGAGATTTCCATCATAGATGTTTCGTACTTAGATAGCACAAAAAGGTTTTTCATGATAGACAACATAATACTACAATATACTCAACGTACACAGGTGAAAAGGAAGAAAGAAAGAAAGGTGACCGTATTTAAACGTAGTACCTATCTAACCTATCTATGATTTTATTCTCCCTATTTTACGTACGATCAAAAACTATAAATAATATATACTTCCATTTTAGTTTGTTAGATAACTGTATAGGAACATCTTTACTTAAAGACACCATCAAAGACCCTTCTCTGCCACCTTATCATCAAAATTCCGGTCAATTCGTATGTTAAAAGCGAATTTTATCGCCAACGCTGCCATTTGTAAAATAGAGTAATCGAGCAGATGTTATTTCGCGATAACGTTTTTGACATGATTTGTTGTTCGTAATTCAAAAATCGATTTCGTCGATGCTTTTGTTTTTTTTTTGGAGCCAATCAGCCAATAGTGTTGGACCTTTTGTTTCAACGATTGATTTATTACGGTAATTTATTTTTAGATAATTGTTATTGCTGTTTAATGAATATTTTATTTTCGCTTTAATTAGCTATTAATATATTATGTCATTATTAAAATATACGTGTGTAATTATGTCAGGTATTCCAACAATTGACAGATTACCTACATGAGTTTTCTTTAACTGTCTTACTGACCTAACCCTTCTCACATTGACAAGAGGCTCGTGCCTAGCAGTGGGAAATTTTATATACAGGGCTGATATTATAATATGGTCTTGCTTTTCTTACTTACAGTACATCATAGTAATGTATACTGTTCAATCGAGAATCATTGGATTCACATTAAAACTATATTTAATCTAAAGGAAAACATTTTACAATTTTAAAATTGGACACAAAAAGTCTTGTTTATAGTCTGTTTTTACATTTTATTACCTGAACTAGGTCAGAGACTGTGTTTCAGGCTGTTTCTAATATAACATTGTTATTCTATTGTTAATAAAGTAAGGGTCTACAAAAAAAAATTAACAGGAGCTTCACGACATCTAGAAATATAGTCAACTAGCGATCCGACCTGGCTTCGCACGGGTAGTACAAAACCTAACAAATTATACATCTAAATCCTTACTAATATTATAAAGTCGAAAGTAACTCTGTCTGTCTGTTACCTTTTCACGGCTAAACCGATTGAGATGAACTTTAGCACAAATATAGTTTAAAACCTGAGAAAGGATATAGGCTACTTTTTATTGATGCAGGTCTTCCTTTTAAATCACTCTGTCTTGTGGTGAAAACCGCATGCGAATCCGTTCAGTAGTTTTTGAGTTTATCGCGGACAGAAGACAGACGCGGCGGGGGACTCCATTTTATAATAGAATAGATGTTCCCGCGGTTTCACTCGCGTTTATCGTTACTGCGCCGTCCCCGTGGGTCTTAGCGTGATGTTATATAGCCTATAGCCTTCCTCGATAAATAGGCTATCCAACACTAAAATAATTTTTCAAATCGAACTAGTAGTTCCTGAGATTAGCGCGTTCAAACAAAAAAACAAACTCTTCAGCTTTATAATATTAGTATAGAGTATAATGTGCCATCATCACACTAAGAACAGTGAGCTCACACATTATCAAGCAATGATTTGAATGGTTTATGCCATCACTGTACTGAAGTGTCCACACTAAGAACAGTGAGCTCAAACATTAACAGTCAAAGATTTTAATTAAAGATGTGCCATCACCTTACTAAAAAGTGTCCACACTAAAAGCAGTGAGCTCACACATTAAATAACAGAGAATGACAACTAACTAGCGGTAGCCTAGTGGTCAAAATTCAACTATAACAAACAAACAAACTCTTCAGCTTATTAGTATAGATACCTATGTAGTGATAGCGATAACGGTTATACTGTGAATATAATTAAATACGTTTCTGCCTACCCTATCACCGACACAACCATGGTACATTAATTACGACACACGACACCAAAGACACCAACCATATTTTTTCACCATAGACAAAAAGTCAAGGATGTCTCGTCTACCGGATACGGAAACACGTGCGCAAGCGCACAAAGATCACTCGTCGCATTCACTTTCATTCAATGAATTGAACATATGTTTTGACAATAGTAAAAGTTAATCACTTTTTTGTGTAATGGTTGGTTATGGTAAATATGCTGTGGTGATGACCTGATGACGCAGTGGTAGAGGATGCGACTGACTGTGCGTGAGGTCTAGGGTTCGAAGTTAACATAAAGTTATTCTGTCAATAAGTTGGTATGTCATGTAGTCATTGGTGTAACCGACTGCCACGCCTGAGGTCGCGGGTTCGATTCCCGCACAAACCCAGACCAAGACAAACATGGATGTTTGTCTTGGTCTGGGTGTTTCTATGTATACTATGTATACTAATTACTACGCCATCGTGTCGTCAAAAGTCATTTGCAGTGTAATCACCGTTGGTTTATAAGCAGCTGTATCAAAACGGTTTATCACCCTCAAATCACCACCCTCAATATACCACCCTATCAGACAGTAACACCCGCCGCTTCACCACCCAAAAATCAGTTCCTTGACCTTTTGTAAGAAAGTTTACTTATTCAATTCGCGGCAAACTCCTACAAATAACCGGCACGCAGTATTCCCAACTCTATGCCGTTAAAATAAGAGTTATTTCCGAATAACGGTTTTTTTAAACGGTTGGGCACGTGCTATGTGGGAGAGTGCATTGTAGTTTCAACAATTGAAATGGGAAAAAAATTGTTGATAAAGTGAAATTTTGTCGCGTGCCAATAGCAGCTGATGGTCTCCGACCTCTAGAGCCTTTTTTTCAGTAACGTCTTCAGAAAATCAGCAGCGATAGAAATTAATGCAATAATTTCTATTAGAACTTGGAAGAATTCGAGCAATGAATGAGTGAATTTCAATAAGTGTTGATTTGTAACGGTTTTCAAAAGCAAATATTTGGAGCATATCCTTAATTATCCTTGATCCTTATAGCTTGATTAGAAACCTACAGACCTATAGGTCTTCAAGTTATCCAATTAATTAATTTAGTGAATTAATAGACAATCGTGAGGAAACCTTCATGTCTGAGAGTTGTTCAACGTTCTCGAAAATATGTGTAGTATACTAATTATCGCACTAGGAATAAAGTTTTAAGTATTAACAGCTTTACTTACGAAAATATCGCTAGCTAACACTTAGCTAACTCTCGACTGACTCTCAAGTCATTGATCAATGATGCCTCTTCAATCAACGGTCTGCCGTCGTTACTTAACTATTAATCAAACTTAACTTAAAATTGGTGAAATTTTATCTGATTATTGGCTAGTTAATACTTAACTATCACTTAAATATTTAAGAATTTTAATATTTTTTCCTATTAATTTGTATAATTAAGTATAGGTACCTATATTATGTTATTTTTAATTATCCTGTCCTGTCTAATAATATCAGAAAATTTTAAAAATATATTAGGTTATTAAGATTGATTTATAAATAAGTACAATTACGATGCTTACAAACAAAAACGATAAATATAAAAATAAAATTGCCCATAGACACTCCCGCACAAACGTTCTTTTTGCAAGCCCAAACGAGCACTGACAAGCGTTATACAGCCAACGACCGTTAGCGATCGATATGCTGGTGCATTGTTTATTGTTAGAGGGCGCAGAGTAGATAAGAAAAAAAGAATATTTAAAATATAACATTACAATATATGTAAAAATTAAACTACTTGATACGGATTTTAGCCTCAAAACTATGTATTTATAGTGTTTAAAAAAAAAATACCGCATTAAAATCCGTATAAAGTAAGTACGTAGTTTAATTTCAATTACAATATTTATATTAAAATACATGATTTACTTATTATAACATACTAGCTGACCCGACAGTCGTTATCCTGTCAATCTATACAAAAATACAACGTAATTAAATTCAATTTCAAAACGTCACTAAATTATTTCGTATAAAAATACCATATAAATTTTCGTCATTTCCCGCGAATGTTTCGCAAATTTTTGTACCTTGTCCTGACAATTACGAACACAACAAAAAAAAAAGCCAAGTCAGTCGAGCCGCAATTTCATTTATATAGATTATTTATACTTAGTCTATTTTCTACCTACTTGTGTTATTTGGTTAAGTCAACAAAATTCATTTAAGTCAATATAACATCAAGGTTTTAAGTGAGTTTACTAAACTCATTATGATTCAGAATCGAACCGACTTCATGCACAGCTCTTCATTCGCATTTGACACCACTGCGTCATGGGCAGCAAAAATAAAATCAAGTTACTAATTATAAAAGGTAGTGTTGTAACCATAGAGTAACGGTTTTTATCGATCAAATGCGGTAAATATGGGGTTGGGAACGATCGTGATTCACTGTTTGATATCACACATCTGTCTGCGGTGTATTGATTTAAAAATGGTTTTTATTTTTTCGATTAATTAGTATATAATATGATTTGTTTTACATCTGCAAGTTTGTAGGATGAGATAATGGATTTTTTAAGTGAAGAATTAGCCGGAAGACATAAGGAAGAAAGCATTGTGTGTAGGACCTAGACCTCTGGTTAAGCAAGTCTGAATAAGAATAAGAAGTCTTTATCCTTACTAATATTATAAATTCGAAAGTAACTCTGTCTGTCTATCTGTCTGCCTGTCTGTCTGTCTGTCTGTTACCTTTTCACGGCTAAACCACTCAACCGATTTAGATGAAATTTGGTACAGATATAGTTTAAAACCTGGGGAAGGACATAAGCTACTTTTTATTGATGTAGGTACCACGCGGGCGGAGCCGCGTGCAAAAGCTAGTTTGCTATAAACAGGGTACATTAATTGATGTTATAGATTATTTACAAGAGTATAAGCCCATTTAGCCATTCCAAATGGCATGAAAATGTAATACATTATGGTTATATCATTTACACGAACATATTAAATTTCAGATTTTCAGTATCAATTAGATTATAACGGGTATTTTCAAAAAACTATTTAAGACAGTAGAAATTGTTCTGCGTGAGCAACCAACGTAGTTTTGTAGTACATTTATTTGAGGGTAATATTTTGATATGATTATTGATTAGGGATTTTATTGTAATGCACATGGCGTATGTAAAATATGACTATATGTTTCTTATTGTCAAATATTTTCGTGTATTTGAACCTTAGACCTTATACACGGCCGTTGCATACACATTAATGATGTAAGCTATTCTTATTGTGCTTTCTGCCTACAGTATTCATTGAATTTAACAAATTAAATGTTGACAGTCGTTTTGATCTCTTTACTACTAGTAAATGTTCTTCCAGATCCTTTTTAACCAAGTTTTTTGTTGATAATTTATCCTTACTAATATTGTAAATTCGAAAGTAACTCTGTCTATCTATCTATCTATCTGTCTGTCTGTCTGTCTGTCTGTCTGTCTCTCTGTTACCTTTTCACGGCTATACCACTCAACCAATCTAGATGAAATTTGGTACAGATATAGTTTAAAACCTGGGGAAGGACATAGGCTACTTTTTATTCAAGTAGGTACCACACGGGCGGAGCTGTGCGCAAAAGCTAGTAAATTTATAAATATTGGATACTACTATTAGCTCATATCTTGTAAATCCATTTGTTAAGTACAATTTTTTGTATTTCTTTTCTTTTATAACTAAATGTGCTTAAGCTGACGTATAATCAAACTCTGAACTAATTGTGGAAGCTTGTTATTGGAATTTATTGATTGTATTTATATAACTACTTGTATGTAGCTGTCAGCTCCCCTCATAAAACAAAATAAAATAAAATAAAAATGTTTTAATATTTCACTTCTGACTACCCCGTTAGAGAAATATGCGTGACACTATATAATAATTAATTAAATCAACAACAATATTCATTTAACTATAGTAACAATACTGACTTATATTGAATGCCTTCTAAGTAAACAGGATGCAAAACGCATATCCTTTGACCTTGCGACAGTTTTAGCGCACATGTAACGGTTCTACGGTTTATCGCGCAAAAAAACGATTCAGCGTTTCGGTATTTGACGGTTTGTCGGTTTCTTGAGCTAAAACCGTCTGTTACAGGCGACGTTGCGTTGACTTAATATTGCGGAACGGCGTAAATAATTAAGTGTCGTGAAATTTTAGCTTGATTTTTAGTTAAGATTATATATATATTACCATTATAAAGAGAAAATGAGGAGTATAGTTTCAAAACCCGCCAAAACGATATCAGAACAAAAATAATTTTCCGATTGAATACGAAGCTCCTTCGTTGCTTCTATCGCATAGCATAGATTTAAACAAAACCCACTCAATTTCTATTGAATCAGTTCACAAAAGTAGCAGTTTATTGCAAACATCGCTAAAATAGTCCATATATATTATGTCTTTATATGGTTTTTTGACCATTATTTGGTGAAAATTATTTTAGAGGATTTTGAAACTAAACTACTCAAATATTTATTTTTTTGTAATCGATAAAGTCTGGAAAAACGGGACGGATTATAACCATCTTTTTGAAAAAATTAAAAATGAAAAATATATTTATTTCTGGCTTTTATTATTTTAGTTTAGACTTACCAACTAAATTACATACAGAACATTGACTTAAATAACACAAAATACATAATATCATCGCATGCTTTTAAATTTAAGATAAGCACAACATTGTTATCGAAAGTGAGTTTTACACTGTTCACTTCATACAACTTCTAACACACTTTCAACAAGTACGCAAGACAAAATAAATTAATGTAAAACAAATTAGTAAAAAATGATTAGAAAGCTACTTTATCCAGAAGGAAAAAAAAAAGAGTAGTAGAGCCTCGCTGATTTCAGCATGTATGGGCCGGCTCGACCGGGGAAGGACTACCCTCTCATAGAATATCGACGTGAAATACCAGTATTCCTACTGTTGTTTCGTTCGGTGAGTGAGAGTGCCGGAGGCCCAAGCACCCTCTTCCCCTCTTTCCGCTCCTCCTCCTTCCCACTTCCTTTCCTAAAGGGTTGGCAACGCGCAAGCGCTGCCTCTGGTGTTGCAGACGTCCATAGGCTACGGTGACCACTTACTAATAGGTGGGCCGTATGCTCGATTGCCACCTTAGTCGTATAAATAAAAATCATCTAGATTTTGTTCCGACTACCTCGATAACGGCACCGGTAGTGAAAGTGACTGCAGCTCATGAGGTCCCAGGTTTACGGATCGAGTAGTTATTGAGTATTTCCGTCAAGATGTTCTCAGTAACAGCTCGGAGATTAAAACCGTATCCGGTAGACAATAGGGGTTTTATATGGGACCTAAATTGAGCCGGCAAAAAGTTTAAAGTAAAGTGTATTGGTGTATCTTACACTGAGCATAATTACGACTGAGACGTGAGGCTATTATAGTCAAATATTACTTGTCTTTATTAAATGTGCGACATTGCGTATTAATCGGTCGAGCAGTGAAGGCGTAAAAGCGTAAAAAAATACTTAAATTCGTAACAATGTTTTTTATTCTTGTAATATTTATGGAGGCTTTTTCCTTCCAAAAGAATGTCAGCCTCATCGTGCCCTAATCTTAATATTATAATATAATTACAATATTTATATTACCTTATATATTTTACACTAAATAAATATCAGTTAGGATTTAAGTTGGCTTGTATAATACGATTCACATTAACAACTCGTTTAGTTCAACATCAATCAAATCCAAAAATACCTACCCACAAACACTTCTTAATAAACCTGTTAAAACCAATAACGGCTTTCAACTGAAAACTGCAACCGTTACTCGAAAATAACCGTTATTGTGACGTCACAACAGTGCATTTTCGAATAAAGGACACTCGAATCTGTGGCGGTAAAGTCCGTTTATTGTGCATTATGCATTGTTAGGGATGGGGCTCGCTTTTTTAATAACCGTCTTTTTTCGGTTTTTAGGAGGGAAGTGTTTGACACTTGTTCGTTGTCCTTTCATTTAAAACACGTTCTGTCTGTCTTTTTGTTGTAATTTTTTGTATGTATATAAGTTTGTTTATATGTCTCTTGTGATCTCGTTTAAATACAGCTTGTTTCTTAAAGGGTGCATGGATGGCGTAGTGGTTTCGTTGCCTCACTATTGACACCGAGACGAGTGGGTTCGATCCCTACACTGGACAAAAACTTGTGCACTATATCACTGTGTTGGCCTTCATGACCGAAATCCGGTTCCGTGCCCAGCAGTGGGACAGTATATATAAAGGCCTGATATTATTATTGGTTATATAGTCTGACATCATGAGTATAAGTAGGTCAGTAATTAGATAATATTAATGAATGCAACCACGTTTAGTTTAAATGTTGCCTCTGTAAAGGTTATCAATCTTCCGCCTCCGCCGTTTTGAATAAAAATATTATTGCAAGCTTGTTGTTATAGACTAGCTTTTGCTTGCGGCTTGACTCGCTCAAGAACAGTCCTGTTTCTGTATGAAAGTTACCAAGATGTCCTTTTCTGTATCTCTGACAACGTGTATACGAAATTTCATGATGTTCGGTCGAGCAGTTCAGGCGTGAAAGGGTAACAAACTCACATTCGCATTTTTAATATTAGTTAGGGAATGACATTATCATTTTCATAATTAAATTATGCAAGGTCAGATTCTGTATGCCTATAGTTTACATTTAATTAATAAATATATAATTATCATTTATCAGTCATTTTAATAACAATACACTTTTGATACAATGCTCACGGTTTTAACGTATTTCTGAGTTCGTTTTTAGATTGTTTATAATTATTGTATTGTTTTGAATTTATCTATACTAATATTATAGATTAATATAACTGAAGAGTTTGTTTGTTAGGTTGAACGCGCTGATCTCAGGAACTACTGGTTCGTATTGAAATTATTAATACAAATATTCATTTTTTTTTTATTTATTGTTGCAATTCTTTTAGTCTTGGATAGCCCATTTATTCAGGAAAGCCATAAGCTATATAACATCACGCTTTGACCAATAGGAGCGGAGTAGCAGTGAAAAATGTTGCAAAAACGGGGAAAATTATCTTATGTGAAGCAGACATAGTTGCGTGGGTCAGCTACTTATTATATATATATATATATATATATATATATATATATATATATATATATATATATATATATATATATATATATATATATATATATATATATATATACTAGTTGTTACCTGCGACTTCGTCCGCGTAGATTTTAACTAAAAAGTGTTTGTCGCCGCGGAACCCAACTATATTTCTCTGCCCAAGTTACTTAAATGGCGTAGTTTTTATAGTGTAAAGCTAGATAATAGAGCATGGCTTACTCAAAAACAACATTTAAATATGCGTCGTTAGATTACACGCTGTCACAGAATGCGTAAGAAAAATAAAGATTCACAGCTCCTCCCCCGTAGGCGATAGCGTGATAATATGTAGCCTAAGTGTTGACCCGACCTGTTAGTAATATTCATGCAAAATTTTAAGTAAATCCATGCAGTACTTTTTGAGTTTAGCCCGGACATACATACAGACAAAAATTCTAAAAACTATATTTTTGGCTTCGATATCGATTGTAGATCATTCTTTTAAAAAAATATTCAATGTACAGTTTTGACTTTCCTACGATTTTATTATATGTATAGGTTATACGTTGCACTGTCAGTATTCGAATTCGAACCCAACTGCAATTTCTTCCCAAACGGAACCGTTACATTATCTTCCAACAATAGTTGCATTTCCCCTTATTGAGGGTAGTACTACTTACCAGTACAGGGGTAAATCAGTCTTAAGGTCACGAACTTTAGGGACGAGTAAAAAAAAAATACGCAATAAGTATTTATGAAGTTTTTGCGTGAGAAATTTAAGTTTGGATAGTGGGAAATAGGGCAAATTTTTGTGTTACCATGTATAAAAAAGATATTGAAATATTGTCTGCTAATTCTGTGACATCCATTTTATTATCTACTAAAAAAATATTAGGTACGGTAGCCTAGTGAGAGACCGTTGGACTGCCACGAAGAGGTCTCAATTACGATCCTAAAGGTCATCTGACTTGTCGAAGTGATTCACGTATTAAATAGTTAATTATCGCTCGCTTTAACGGTGAAGGAAATCATCGTAAGGAAACCTGCATATCTGATACTTCTCGAAGATATCTGAAGTCTGCCCATCCGCACTGGGCCATCGTGGTCTTCTTCTTTCTTTTCGTGTGATTAGTGGCCAACCTGTTGTCAATAGTTGTTCAAGCCGCCCGTAGGCCTCTGACATGGCTTAACGACTGCTGTCAATTTGACAACAACCGGGACCGACTTTTTACGTGCCCTCCGTAGCACGAAGACGCTCAGATGAAATACCTCTAAGCGGACTGACCGCACCCAACGTTGCTTAACCTCGCTAATCGTTTACCGATTAGTGAGTGCAACTGGCTATGAGCGCATCGTGGTGGACTATGGCCTTGCTCTCTCACAGTGAGAAGAGGCCCGTACTAACATTGGGACAGTTTATATAGGTCCATGGCTGATATTAGTATTATGTATTGTTATTATTTACAACAAATTATAACCTTATCTTTTCAAAATAAACTAATGAGCTGTATTTATGTTTTGCGTTTTAAAACATTATTTAGGTTATTGTAATTGCTGATAACATAATTAGAACCGTTATTTTGCGTCATATAAAGGCCAATTATATTGTGTAGAAACTTATTTAATATAATAAACAATAATATTAAATAAGTGGTAGAGTCGATTGGAGCGCGCACCAACAAGTTTAGGTCCTCATACCTCTGCCAAACAACCAAGGCATGGAATTCTCTGTCAAGGCACGTGTTTCCTTCTTCCTTCAATCCTGGGTCCTTTAAGCGGGGCGTGAAAAAGCACCTTCTCAGGCCGTCAAAGTAGAGACCTCAACATCGCCTCGGCTGCTATGAGGGCGGTGTGGAGGCCACTGCTCTTAGACTGCTTACCATCAGGTGGAGTGTGGTCATTTTGACGAGCAAAATAAAATAAAAATAAAAAAAATATTCTACCACATACACAGAACACCATCTAGCCCAAACTAAGCAGAGCTTGTGCTATGGGTACTAGACAATGGATAAACATACATATACATATACTTTGTTTTTGTAAATACATACATATTATACATAGAAACACCCAGACCAAGACAAACATCCATGTTCATGCACACAAATGTTTAACTTGTGCGGGAATCGAACCCGCTACCTCAGGCGTGGCAGTCGGTTACACTAACCACTACGCCATTGAGGCCGACATTTCATTGTCTCAACATATTATATTTGTTTTGGTCTTGACGGGAAAACGAGATGAGGTTGGGGATACCAAAAATTTTACGTTAAAAGACGGTAACAGTTTGTGGTTGAACAATATGTACAGGTTGCGTTAGTTTTTACGTCAGAAAATGAAAATGTTTTAAGTAACAATATTTCATCATCATCATCATCATGTCAGCCAAAAGACGTCCACTGCTGGACATAGGCCTCCCCCAAGGTTTTCCACACAGACCGGTCTTGGGCCACCCGCATCCAACAATATTTAACAGTACATAAATATCAACATGTAAAACATCAAGTAAAATACCTAAGTATTATATTAGAATGGAACTAATATCTTACGTTAGAAATACCAAACCACTACATCAGAAATGTACCTTCATCTTACATTGGAAAATTACAATATTTTACGTTAGTAAAATACCTGTACTTTGTTCGAAAAATATCGAAATTTTACATTAACAATATACATAACATTGTCTTTAGTACACAGTAGACACACAGGGACGCGAGTCCAATGTGCAAAGGATTAGTGAAGCATATTTGTTCAAAATTCAGGTCTTATACATCTCTGCCTATCCCATCGGGAACAAACAGTCGTGTTTTTATATATATATATATTTTATAAACATATGAAACAAGATATCCACACCTAAACCGTAAAACTGAATTCCGCTTCGCCTTCTGCTTGCCCCTTGATGGGCGTAAGTCTTATCTAATAATTGACTTACGCCCATCCACTGAATATTATTCACAATAAGACGGTTATAAAATCATAGATTATAACAACAAAAACCGTTACGAATCAGAATTATTCATAAGACGGCCCATCCCTACTGTATAAATATTGATCGACTAATTTTAAATCGATTACAATATGAATGTGAGAATATACATTTTAATAAATTTATGTATTTTATTTTGACCCTATTTATGTAAAGTAAAGTAAGTAAACCGGCTGTATTACCGACTACTGAATTCCTAAAGGAGGCATCATTTTATAGCTGATTTATGTATAAAACAAGTAATAAGAATTGATAAAACCAATATTTATATTCCCTTTTGAAAGACTTACATTAATTATTTTAAATATCTATTCATAATACTGTATTTTTATACCGAATAAGCACAAAAAAAAAAAAAATGTGCAAAAACTTTGACATTGGCAGAATCGCAAATACCACGAGCTCGAACTATTTGACATTTAAAACCTAACCTCTGCGCGGGAAACGCCAAACTTCATGAATCAGTGAATCACCGACTATTATAAACTACCTCAAAAACTAAATATATTAGTTAAAAAATCACTTAATAATACTAAAATATCGTGTGTAAGTGTATTTGAAACGTGTTCAAAGTATTTTCGCATGAGAATCGTGGAATTGAACTGTTAAAAATTGTGATCGAAAATTTCTTCGGTAATCTATTGTTACTTTTTAAGTAGATTTAAGTTTACAATGTTTCTAGGTATAAGGGCTCGAAGAAAGGATTGTTGGTATGTCAAACCAGTTTCATTGATTTATTAACCGGTAGAGATGTGTTATAGAAAAAAAAAAGGGTTATACCGGGCCTCTTTTGTTGTTATTGCCCGATGTTTTTTAGTTCATATTTGAATTGACATGTTCCTAAATTAAGGGTTGAGGATCTGGAAGTGTCAAAAATCGCTCTCATGACCCTATAGTTACTTAGAGGTCAATATTAAGGTTAGGATCTGTGAGAACAGAAATTACAACTTTGGGGTCTCAGATCTAGTTTTTATAATAGGGTTTTGTATTTTATGCTTTCTCACATTTTATTAACGTCCTTATGCATAGATAATGGTAGGTATTTAATAAATCATTTAGTTTTAGTCTTTGGCAGAAGTCAGCTGTTCCTCATAAACATCTGTTCTGAACATGTACCTACTTTATTGTCTTTAGAAAAAATCTATCTTCCATGTTCTGAGAGCTCTGAAATCAATTAATACATGTGATGTATTTTTATAGTACTAATTAAGAATTTAAATCAAAATTTGTCTTAAGTACCTACCTACATATATGAAAAATTTTATGTTTCTAAAGTATTCATATCATATGTTACAGACTTTTAACTAAACAAATACTTAGTTGATATAATATTTAGGGGTAAGATATTTTGTACATCAACAATGGGATTGGCGGTCAATTCTGTGAAATCCCTTAAAAAAAAAATAAACAAAAAAACTTAATTAGTTAATGAAACATTTACTTTACATTTTATTTTATTTTTCCAATCCAAGTTACTAATACAGTAATAATCGAAAATAGGCTATAGAAAGAGAGACATAGAGAGACTATCTTTTTGTAAGAGTATGCAAAGTAGACAATAAGGTCCAATAATGATTATTCTATAATTAAAATTACATCATAATGATTTTAACAACAATACTTTAAGCCGCGAGTACATTGTGCAAGCACATAGGCTTCGTTCCGGGCACTATCCATCAAGGAAGTTTGCATATCTGTTGGGTAAAGCTGTCTCAGCAAATTGCGATACATGTGGTGTCATTGAAGATGTGTAACATCTGTTGATGGATTTTGCTCGGTACGAGGATCGTAGAAGGAGATTCATTGAAGACTCCAAAATAAATAAGTATGAGGTCGGAATTTGTCTTAGCATACTTGCAGAGCCGACATCAGAAATGGCGGGAATGCTTATTGGGGTCCTTGACATATAAAGCCATTCTGTATTAAGGAGACTGACATACCCATGGGCAAAAAGTCTCTAAAAAAATAGAATAAAAAAAATAAACTGATTCATAATTACAAAATTACTGATGTCTTTAAAAAGAGCATTCATAACTTCATGTAATATCTGTGTAGATCTTCACATGATTACATTCTTAAAGAGTTTCTAAGAAATAATTAATTCCTACTTTGTTACAATCATACTAAAACAAGACAGGCATAGGTGGTGTAGCGGTTTAACTGGTCGTGCTCGATAGTGCCACTGCGCTGAGTGCGGTGAACCCACCTGGGACAACAATTTGTGTCATTCTCAAATAGTTGTGCCTGTCTGGGTGTTCTTTGTTTCGTTGTTGTGTTTGTAAAGTCATCTGTGACACAGAAATTATTCCCAGAGAAGTTATATTTAAAAAAAAAAGGATAAAGATCCTGCATTCACCTGTCAATGATTGTTGGAGTTTTAGTCTTGACTGGACCACTATTATTAAGTACATAAACTATGTATTCTAAACTAATACTTATTCTTTCTTTCTTTACAGATTAATAACTGAAAACTTCAAGATCAACTCGGGCAGCAATGGCAAGAAACGCAAACAAGAAGACTCATTAACAAACAACTACAAATTTAAAATGGACCCGCACACAATCGACTTCACAAAATCTCCTATCTCACCCATATACACACCGGGCAAACGAAAAATCCTAGGAGAAATCCAACTGCCACGATCACCACTCGAACGGTTAAAATCACCACTAACAAACTCACCTAAACTAAAACTGTCACCGTTACAAAATAACCAAAATATAAATTCTCCATTGCTGAACAAAAGTAGCCCGTTAATAAGCAAACATTCTCCGTTGCTGAACAAAAATTCTCCATTGACCACAAGGACTAAACGGTCAAGGATAACTAAAGTTATGGAAGAAAGGACACGATTCAAGATGTCTAATAAGGAGAATGAGTCATCATTGATCAGTGAAACGTTTGTGAAGTTGGATGTTGAAGAGGAGACAAGAGACTTCTTGTTTGGGAGTAAATTTGAATCAAACAGAGAGAAGGTCACAAATTGGTCTAAGGTAGGTATTTTGTATATTTAGTTAGAGACAAAGATTTAATTTTTCGATTATGATTTTGTTAGAAAACCATTGTTGGTTTTTGCTTGTGAGATCCCTGGTTCGATATCCAGGTTTAGTAAAGTCTTATAATTACTATTAGGAAATTCTAATTCTATAGTTGGCAAGACTCTCATACAAAACAAAAAAGTCTCCATGAATTCTACTCAATCTATTGCTTCCGCCTCCTTGGTGCAACGGTAGAATATGCAACTGCTGTGCATAAGGTTTCGGGTTCGATTATTGAATCAACTGTAACCGAGTATTTTGGTCAATAAAAAAAGAGAATTTCTCACTAATGTGAACTCATAGTTCACATTAAATGGCTACATGCTTGCCTTGCACAGCTCTCACATAATGGTGTTAGAGCTGAAATCATAACTAGAGAAATTTATAGTATATACATACATAGATTCACGCCTGTTTCCCAGAGGGGTAGGCAGAGACTACGGATTTCTATTTGCTACGATCCTGACACACTTCTCTGGCTTCATTCACTTTCATCACATTCCTCATACACGCTCGCGGGTTTAAGGTGCTCTTAACCTGGTCTTTATCCTGACCGTCTCCGATCTGATCGAGAAACATTCGCCTAGGTTTTCCCCTTGCGACTGTTCCATTAACACTAGCCTTATAAACTTTCTTAGTCAGTCTTTTTTCATCCATTCTTTTTACTTGCCGAAACCAGCTTCACTTATTCATGTCACTATATCCACTTTCATGCCGCATGCTTTTATGTGATGTGTAGTGAGTGTAATACACCCCTTCTGTGGTATAGATGTGAAACTATGTATATTTATATAAATCTAACGACATCTCTTATATATTTTCAGCTGGACTTCACCCACAGTCTCCCATCACCAAAACAAGACTTATTCGTCCCCGAAAAGGAAATCACACAAGATGCAGAAGACTTCGAGACTTTACACGACTTGGAAGAGGAATTCGACGCTGATAACTTCGACGCTTGCACTAAGTACGAAATTATCTCTACAGACAGCCCAAACATTATATCTAGGGGTCGACCGACTTCGTCGAGGAAAGTCACTTCGAGAAATTTCGTCTTTGGTGCACCTCTAGCAGAAGACGAAGCATCTACCAGCTTTAATAAACCAAATATCAATGCTACTAGAATGCTGAACTTCGATGAAGAAGATTTCGAGTTCACATCCCCAGCTGTGAAAAAGCAGGCTGCGAAGAAATCATTGAAATTCACTGAGACACCCACAAAGTTGAGACATGAGAAATCTGATTCCAGTATTGGTTCAATGAATTCACTGAGTCAGTCATCTGGGTTGTATACATCTGAGTCAACAACTTCAATGGAAAGCGGTTTCATATCAGAGTTTGAGGAACCATTCTTGGAGATTGAAGAATCAAACTCACCTAAAGTGGAAAACTTCAGTGAATTGCTATCCGGTCAGATTAAAAGCAATGTGGTGTCCGATAAGAGTTTCCTACGTAGACCATTGAACAGGAGTTTGAGTTTTAACCCAGAGAGTAGAGTGAGGATGTCTTTATTCTCTATTTTAGAGAATCCAGAAAGGAGGAATGGGAAGAGAATGGAACGGAGTGAGACCGTTGTAGCTAATAAGAGAAGGAAATCTAACTGTTTGAGTCCCGATCTACCTAATATTGTTGAGAAGCCTCAGAGACCAGTTTTGCAGAGAGCGTTCTCTGAGAATAATGCCTCTATAATGTCAGCGATGGCTAGATGTAAGTATTTATTATTCAAAGTCAAAGTCAAAAGTCATAAGTCATTTATTCTTTTAGGTCACAAACTAACACTTAACTGAACGTCAAAAGGGGTTAGTGAGTTTGTTACATTTACTGAATGTACATTTATGTTAGTTGCAAGGTTCAGGCAAAAGGTTGAGCCTATGAGAAGATACCTGCAAGAAACTCAAGGCCACTCTTTTAAATCACCATCAAATTATAATTTCAGTATTTTACAACTCATTTATGTACCAGGTGTTGCCATTATGCCATATGTCACATAAAACTAAGTTCTAAAGTTAGTAATATTAGGTAACAATGATTCATTAAGTAGTGTCTCTTGCTTTCGGTTGCGCGAATGGCGTAATGGTATAAGTGGTCGCCTCTCAACTGGTAGTGCTCCCAGTGTTGTGGATTCGATTCCTAAACGAGACAAAATTAGTTAGTCGAGTCCGGTCTTCTCCCTAGCCTTTATTATTCCCAAGTCACTTGGGGTCGGCGTTCTAGTCTAACCGGATTTGACTGGATATCAGTTTTTACCCTGAGCGGCTGCCACCTGACCTCCGCAACCCGAAGGCTAACGATACCCTAAGGCTAGACCAGTGTCAGGATATTAGAGGGCACTGACTTCCCAATAACGACTGCCATAGATGTTCATGGCAGCCGGGACCAACGGCTTAACGTGTTCTCCGAGGCACGGAGCAGGCGATAATTATCAATCAATACGCACATAATTTCTAAAAGTCATATAACTTCCGAAAGTCAGAGGTGCGCGACGTGGGTTCGAACCCCGACCCTCTGCATTGCAGTCTGTTGGTCTCCCCACTGAGCTATCGCTAATATTATAAAAGCGAATGTGAGTTTGTTACTCTTTCACGCTTAACTACTCAACCGATCATCATGAAATTTCACATACACTTTATCAGGAGTACAGAAAACGACATAGAAATGAAATGAAAAGATTTTTATTTTTGTACCATCATGACATGCATCATCAATTATTATAGAATTTGAGTATAACAAAATGTAAATAAAAATATGTAAGTATAAAGAAACTTTAAAAGCAATTAAAATGTTTATGTGCAGATGCACATGCCATCTGACGGCACAAAAACAACGGTGATGCGCTCAGCATAATGCTGTGGCACTTGAATTGCTGCAAGCACTACACAGCGCTGATTTTCAGCGAACACCACAATTATTGACGTTTGGTCTGCCAATAGTGCACTCAAAATACCAATAGTGCACTCAAAATACCAATAGTGCACTCAAAGTACCAATAGTGCACTCAAAATACCAATAGTGCACTCAAAATACCAATAGTGCACTCAAAATACCAATAGTGCACTCAAAGTACCAATAGTGCACTCAAAATACCAATAGTGCACTCAAAATACCAATAGTGCACTCAAAATACCAATAGTGCACTCAAAATACCAATAGTGCACTCAAAGTACCAATAGTGCACTCAAAATACCAATAGTGCACTCAAAATACCAATAGTGCACTCAAAGTACCAATAGTGCACTCAAAATACCAATAGTGCACTCAAAATACCAATAGTGCACTCAAAGTACCAATAGTGCACTCAAAGTACCAATAGTGCACTCAAAATAGCAATAGTGCACTCAAAGTACCAATAGTGCACTCAAAATACCAATAGTGCACTCAAAGTACCAATAGTGCATTCAAAATTAATTGATTAATTTCGGGCACAGATTTTCCTAAAGTATGTTTTTGTTTTGTTTTCCTTTCATATACTTATTTGTTTTTTTTATTTTTTATTTTTATTTATGCTTGTATTTAAACTAACCATCTTAATCTCGAGCCTTCCCCGCCATTTTAGTGCAACCGACAACGACCAAATTTTACAGGAGGTTTTTTTAAAATATTTTCATACAGAAATGTGCTAATAAAGTAAAATTTGATGTACATTAATGATTTTTAGACATTTATAAGCATTAAATGTACATCAAATTTTACTTTATTAGCACATTTCTGTATAAAAAGTTTGGGTCCTCATATCTCTGCCGAACGACCAAGGCATGGAATTCTCTGCCAAGGCACGTGTTTCCTTCTTCCTTCAATCCTGAGTTCTTTAAGCGGGGCGTGAAAAAGCATCTTCTCAGGCCATCAAAGTAGAGACCTCAACATCGCCTCGGCTACTGTGGGGGCGATGTGGGGGCCACTGCTCTTAGACCACACGACTGCTTACCATCAGGTGGAGTGTGGTCATTTCGACGAGCAAAAAAAAAAAAAAAAAAATGAAAATATTTAAAAAAAACCTTCTCCTGTAAAATTTGGTCTTTGTCGGTTGCGCTGAAATGGAGGGAAAGGCTCGATATGTTCACAACTCTGTAAATACATACGCATTATAATATCACCTTAGTTGCAAGTACAATGCAAACTTCAACTGTATATTGTCATATATATGAGAGAGCTTGTTATTAGCAATAGAAGTTAATTATTGTATTTATATATAAGAATATTAGTCTGTAAGCTTTCTGCAAAAAAAAAAAAAATATAGAACATCTTTCATCCAGAAAACCATACAGTTAAAAATCTAGTGAGTAATAAATGTTTATTTTGTTTCAGCTATGGTGAACCCGGACTTAATAGGGGACTTCTCAGTGCCGTTTGCCCTTCCTCTTACTAGTGGCGACCATTCGGACCTTAAGAGCATATCCTGTGACACCCTGGCTGGACTCCTAAGGGGAGACTTCCAAGATACCATCAGCGATTTTCAGGTGAGAGGCTATGTCGATAGTCTATACTAATATTATATAGAGGAAAGATTTTTTTTATACAACTAAGGCTCAGTTCACACCGAGACGCGACGCGACGCGATGCTGCGCGCACATAGCGACTCAAAATATACTTTACTAGATGTTCCCGCGGTTTCATCCGCGTTTATCGTTACTGCGCCGCCCCCGTGGGTCGTAGCGTGATGTTATATAGCCTATAGCCTTCCTCGATAAATGGGCTATCTAACACAGAAAGAATTTTTCAAATCGGACCAGTAGTTCCTGAGATTAGCGCGTTCAAGCAAACAAACAAACAAACTCTTCAGCTTTATAATATTAGTATAGATTTAGTACACGAAAAGATACACATTTCATTGTGAGAATTCAGAATACGTTGCACTGAATTGACCCTAAGGTCGCAAACAAGCATACGGCCACCTGATGGTAAGTGGTCACCGTAGCCTGTAGACGCCTGCGACACCAGAGGCATCACTTGCGCGTTGCCGACCCTTTACGAAAGGAAGTGGGAAGGAGAAGCAGCGGGATGGGGGAAAGGGGTGATTGGGCCTCCGGCACTCTCACTCACCGAACGAAACACAACAGTAGGAATACTGGTATTTCACTATGATATTCTGTGAGGGGTAGTCCTTCCCCGGTCGAGCCGGCGCATTCATGCTGACATCAGCGGCTTTTGTTTGTTTGTTTGCTTGTAAGGATTTAACACAAACAATTACGCTACTGATACATAACTTCACAGTTAACATACAAATACATAATTATATAATAATAATAATAATATGTTTTATTTAGGTTACGTTAATTGTTAGCCACTGTTTAAACTCTAAATATAAGTAATTGGCACATATTATTTATTAATCATCACTAAAATAAATATTAAAATGTATAAATCAAAATTACAAATTAGTATGTTTGAATTATTTTATATCTATACTATGTAATATTATAAAGCTGAAGAGTTTGTTTGTTTGTTTGCTTGAACGCGCTAATCTCAGGAACTACTGGTTCGATTTGAAAAATTATTTTAGTGTTGGATAGCTGATTTATCGAGGAAGGCTACAGGCTATATAACATCACGCTACGCCCACGGGGGCGGCGCAGTAACGATAAACGCGGGTGAAACCGCGGGAACATCTAGTTATATTATAAATAGCGATGCTGATTCTTTGAGCTAAAAACAGTCCATCCTTCTGTTTACGCGAAGCGTCTAATATAACACTATATCTCCTCCCTAGCCTTTATTACTCCCAAGTCACTTGGGGTCGGCTTTCTAGTCTAACCGGATTTGACTGGATATCAGTTTATACACGGAGTGACTGCCATCTGACCTCCGCAACCCGAAGGCTAACGATACCCAAAGGCTAGACCAGTGTCAGGATATTAGAGGGCACTGACTTCCCAATAACGACTGCCATAGATGTTCATGGCAGCCGGGACCGACGGCTTAACGTGCTCTCCGAGGCACGGAGCAGGCGATAATTGTCAATCAATACGCACATCATTTCGAAAAGTCATATAACTTCCGAAAGTCAGAGGTGCGCGACGTGGGTTCGAACTCGAGACCCTCTGCATTGCAGTCTGTTGGTCTCCCCACTGAGCTATCGCGGCTATAACACTATATACATGAGCGCACAACAACTGAGTGCAAGTGAAGCAGTACTAACATCCTATAAATGCGCGTTACATTGACACACTCATAATTATTATTGTAATATGTACAGCATAGTTCATAAATAATAATTTTAATTATTTTTTGTACTTAAATTCAAACTGCATTGTAATTATTTTGTATGATTATTTTTGGGAAGGAACTGATTCCCAACACACAGCTCACGCTAGTTTGGGAATCAGGGCTTACACATTAATTGTTACCAACTTTTTGTTACAATAAAGAATGTATTATTTATTTATCTTAACTAATATTATAAAATATGCGAAAGTGAGTTTGTTTGTTACGCTTTCACGCCTTAACTACTCAACCAATCAACATGAAATTTTGCATACACGTTGTCAGGGGTACAGAATAGGACATAGGGTACCTTTCATCCAGAAAAAATAACTGTTGCAAACCTAATCTACTACATTTACGCGAGTGAAGCCGCGGGTGAAAACTAGCAAATTATATAAATACTAACACAAATTGTATGTATGTTAGTCTATAAGGTATTTATCTATGCGTCTAGGTTTCTATGTATAATATGTATGTATTTACAAAAAAAAAGTATATATGTATGTATATCCATTGTCTAATACCCATAGTACAAGCTCTGCTTAGTTTGGGCTAGATGGTGTTGTGTATAAGTTATAAAAAGAAATTATATTTATGTAAATTTAGGTTAAGGTATTTATGGCCTATGCAGCCCGAAATAAAAAAATGAAAAAATGAGAACGTCCGTGCACCACGGTATCGGGTGACCAACTGAAAACCAGCGCTGGTGCACTCAATTTGGGTGCCCAGCTAATGCTGAGGTGGTGACCCTTTTCAGCGAGGGCATACATATTTTGTTTTATAATATGTATAATATGTTTGTTTATTTTGTTTTAATTAATTGTGTGTGCTCTGTACGAAATAAACAAATTTCTTTCTTTCTTTCTTTCAAATAAAAATATCTGTTAGACTAAATTACTAATTTTATTTTCCAGGTGATAGACTGCCGGTACCCCTACGAGTTTGATGGCGGACACATCATCAACGCTATAAATTACTACACGCCGGCACAAGTGCTGCAACTCATATACAGACCAGTTCGAGCTGATAAGGATAACCACAAACGCAGTATACTGGTCTTCCATTGCGAGTTCTCGCTTGAACGGGGTCCCAAACTGTGAGTAATGTTTATTTAATACCCTTACAAAGCAACCTTAACAAATAACACACCGAGACCTTCTTTATGAATCACTCCGTCTATTGGTGAAAACCGCATGCAAATCCGTTCAGTAGTTTTTGAGTTTCTCGCGTACGAATAGCAGTTGCATTTTCTGTGCTACTTGGCTACGTAGCTGTTCGCGGGCCCTTGCGGGCCGCGCAACCACGCGAAAAACTAGTTTACCATATAAACTTAAAACTCAAACTTATCCAAATACTATTTTATTTTGGGTAGTATTTAACTGCACAGCAAAAAAATAATAATTACACAGTAAAATATGCTTACCAAAAATACTAACTGCATACCAAAATATATTTAAAGAGATCAAAATAAGACGACGGAGCCCTGCTTCGCGGGGCTCCTATTTTTGGGTGGGTTTAAGAAGGAACCTAACATAACCTAACCCTTCCGAGACGGAATGCAGTGATTTGAGACGTATAGGTGCTCATTATGATATATTTTAGTAAGCATATTTTGCTGCGCAATTACTATTTTTGGTGGTCATTATATTTAATCCCTTTAATTTTTTCTTACTTATCCAAATTTTCTTTATTACAGTTCCCGATTCCTTCGCTCTTCTGATAGACAGCAGAACGTTGACCGGTACCCACATCTCCACTACCCAGAAGTGTACCTTCTGCACTCCGGCTACCGAGCCTTCTTCCAGAAGTACCCACAGCTCTGCACTCCTAACGGGTACACTGCCATGTTAGACCCTGAACACAGGACTAGTCTTAGACATCACCGAACACAGTAAAAATATTAAGATATCAATATATGTTGAATTGCATTCTTGATAAATAGGAACATAGGTTAATATACTAAAAAGTGTCCGCACTAAGATGAGTGAGCTCACACATTAATAGCTATGATTTAAATTATAGATGTGTGCTCTCATTTTACTAAAAAGTTTTCACTCTAAGAACAGTGAGCTCGCACATTAACAAGCAATGATTTGAATGGTATATGCCATCACTGTACTAAAGTGTCCACACTAAGATGAGTGAGCTCACACATTAATATGCAATGATTTGTATCATATATGTGCCGTCATCACACTAAGAACAGTGAGCTCACACATTATCAAGCAATGATTTGAATTATAAATGTGTGCTTTCTATTCTAATAGTGTCCATACTAAGATGAGTGAGGTCACACATTACCAGGTATTGACTTGTATCATACACTAGATGTTCCCGCGGTTTCACCCGCGTTTATCGTTACTGCGCCGCCCCCATGGGTCGTAGCGTGATGTTATATAGCCTATAACCTTCCTCGATAAATAGGCTATCCAACAATAAAATAATTTTTCAATTCGCACCAGTAGTTCCTGAGATTAGCGCGTTCAAACAAACAAACACTCTTCAGCTTTATAATATTAGTATAGAGTATAGATGTGCCATCATTACAATAAGAACAGTGAGCTCACACATTATCAAGCAATGATTTGAATGGTTTATGCCATCACTGTACTAAAGTGTCCACACTAAGAACAGTGAGCTCACACATTAACAGGCAAAGATTTGAATTATAGATGTGCCGTCACCTTACTAAAAAGTGTCCACTCTAAGAGCAGTGAGCTCACATATTAAATAACAGAGAATGACAATGTGCAATCTTATACTAACTAGCGGTCGCCTAATGGTCAAAATTCAACCATAATTGATTTCAATATTAAGATTGATCGTTATTAAGGTTTTATTGTCTACTAGCTTTTGCGCATGGTTCCGCCCGCGTGGTGCCTACATCAATAAAAAGTAGCCTATGTCCTTCCCCAGGTTTTAAACTATATCTGTACCAAATTTCATATAAATCGGTTGAGTGGTTTAGCCGTGAAAAGGTAACAGACAGACAGATAGACAGACAGAGTTACTTTCGCATTTATAATATTAATAAGGATAACTATACCCTTATAATCACATTTTTGGACATGTACAAAGAATGGACGAGGAAAGACTGACTAAGAAAGTTTATAAGGCTAGTGTGAATGGAACAGTCGCAAGGGGAAGCCCTAGGCGAATGTTTCTCGATCAAATCGGAGACGTTCTGGACAAAGGCCAGGTTAAGAGCTCCTTGAACCGACGGGCGTGTATGAGGAATGTGATGAAAGTGAATGAAGCCAGAGAAGTGTGTCAGGATCGTAGCAAATGGAAATCCGTAGTCTCTGCCTACCCCTCTGGGAAACAGCCGTGAATCTATGTCTGTATGTATGTATAATCACAGTTCATTTAGATTTCGATCTATACAGGTTAATTTACCTATCTTTGTCAAACAAATTATTATTTACTTAACTATACTCTTTCATTGACGACATTCCTAAGCTTGCTAGTTTGTTTTCTGTTTTTCTCTATTACATATAAATAAGGTATAGGTAACCATAGTTACAAAGAATTGTACGACGTCAGACGAACAATGCCGAAATACCACGAACGCGCTTCGACTGCGTGTGTCAAATGCATGGTTGTGTGCGTGTATTGCTTTTTCATTAATTTAATGTATTTCTAATGCATATTTTATATGAATAGTAGGATTCGTCACTCCTTCTCCATATAAACTTTGACTGTGCCAAATTTCATACTCCTCCGTTCGCGCAATTTTCCTAAAAAGGAGTACAAAGTTTTTGCTTCACGTATTAATATATAGATATTACTAGCTGTCCCGACGTTGTGCCGAGATCACGAAAAAAAAAACAAATCTAAACCATCCTCGAATCCACTTGAACACACACAACAAATTTTATTCAAATCGGTCCAGCCGTTTAGAAGGAGTCCACTGTCAACATACGTTCAGAAGAATTATATATATAAAGATAAAGCTGAAGAGTTTGTTTGTTTGTTTCGTTAATGTCAGGATTTTAGTGTTGGATAGCCTATTTATCGAGGAAGGCTATAAGCTATATACCATCACGCTACGACCCATAGGAGCGGAGCAGCAATGCAAAATGTTGCAAATACGGGCAAATTCTCTTATGTGAAGCAGACGAAGTTGCGCGGGTCACCTAGTTTTCAATATAAATCGTACTTAGCACGAAATTGTCCACACTAAGAACAGTGAGCTCACACATTACATTTACATGGTAGATAATGTTAGTGTATAATTTTAGATATGAGTGATTGTGATAATACTATATTTCATGTTGACATTGTCTGAGAAAACTTATCGAGAATGCATGTCAATATCATATATATGATAGCGATATGTAAAATGACTAATATAATCGATTGCTTAAAAAATCCAATTGTATCTCTATTAAAAATCGATCTTCTAAAGTCTGTCAAGCGAGTCGTGTCCCTTGAAAAAGGCGGCAAATTTAAAAAACGTGTTGTGGTATCCCTGATAGTACTGTAAAAAAACCGTCTTGATACTAGAATTCACACTAGAACTAAATTCACAAAAAATATATATATATTAGTAGTATCAAGACGGTTTTTTTACAGTACTATCAGGGATACCACAACACGTTTTTTAAATTTGCCGCCTTTTTCAAGGGACACGACTCGCTTGACAGACTATTTGAGAACATCTCAAATAAATATTGAGTATGTATGTTCAATACCATTTACTAAATAATCTGAAAATTAACATTGATCGAAACGATCAATTGCAATCGAATAGTTTTTCGATTATTTCTTATTGAGATACTCGAGTGATATATCGAGTTCATAATTCTCGATTACATTGCCTCTTATATATTAACATCGAAAGAAAATTGTTGATTAGGGCATTTGATTAATTTGTTTTTGCACATCGCTATCATATGAAATTGGGATAAAATATTTTAAATTTAATTACTGTTTTCAAGCATTTCTAATAACCAACCATCTACTTATTAGCCTTGCGAGAAGACCTTTACAAACAACAATGCTTGGCATATGTATGTATAATAAACAATATATTCTTTTAATAGAATCTTGTTTGGATATCTTCATCCGTGCTAAGACAATTGTAAGCCAATAGCAAATAGTTCAATCATAGATTTTTTACTGCGTTTAGTTTGCAGTGTCCACACTAAGAACAGTGAGCTCACACATTATAGGATAGATAATGATAGTGCACATTCAATATACACTATCGTGATACAGGCTGATTTTGAAATCGTGTAATTCCTTTTAACCACGCATTTTACTGGTGATATAGAATAACTATGACCATATATTTTTTTTATTAGTAATATTTTTTGGAAAAATTAATGTACCGTTTTTTTTTCGTGAAATGGTTTCAGATAGACATTATGTTAACCACCCAAGGCAATTTTAATTTTTTTCTAATTAAATAAATATATCAATAATTAATGTCGTAAATAATAACGGTCCTTTTTATTGCCACTTATTATTTACGACATCAGTTATTGTTATGTTATTTTTAAATAAATTAGTAAATTATTAAGATTATGTCGGTTGGTTAACATATGACTATCTGAAACCATTTCACGAAAAATATCTGTACATTAATTTCTACAAAAACATAATTCTAATATAGAAAAAAATATGGTCAGGCTTATTCTATATCACCGGTAGAATGTGTGGTTAAAAGGAATTACACGATTTCAAAATCATCCTGTATAGTATATTTATAATTCAGTTGTCATGTTGTCATTTAAACGTAGTAACGCATCTATGATAGGACAATTGCATTGGCTTATTGTCTTGTCTTCTGGACTAGTGTGTTCGCATTGTCTTGTGTTGGTTGTCCTATAACAAATCGGGAATTATTTTGATTAAGTAATAATATTATATTGGAATTTTAAAAGTCTAAAAATTACTATATAGAATTTCTTAGTATTTAAGTTTGTACATATTTTCAAAACGCCATATTAATAGATATAAATATTAGAGTACAAAAAATATTAAGATAATTGATACGGTTTTCTTTTTAGTATTTTTTTTAATTGAGAATACTTGAATTTTCCCACCTTTGAAATTTAGTTTTAAATTTTAGTTTTAGGACTTTGCAATATAATATTATGGATTAGACGAAAATTTTATTCGATTTTGCATAAAAGATTTGTATTATACATATAAAAACCTACATACTAAGATTTTCTAAATCTTAGTTTCGGAACTGTGCACAATGGATAAGGCATTGGACTTGCGATCGAGAGGTGGCGGGTTCGAATCCCACCTATTGCACTACAGACGTGAACCCACTCTTAACACAAGCGTTCTAACTTAGCATGAGTGATTAACAAGAATAATAGTCATTTGAAACCCAAATTGCAAGTAATCTTAAAAAAAATGTTTCCCTGTTACATAAGACTAAAGTGGCGAAAAGTGGGTGTATAATACCTTCATACCCCATTGGGGATACAGGTGTCTATTGCATGTCATAGACAATTGATTTTTAGAGTTTGTATGTGTATAATACAAATCTATGACTTAAAAATTTTAGTTATAGATAAAAAATTATGAGTTGATAAGCTTTAAATGTTTTATTAATTACATTTTCGTTTCGAGCGTATATTTCAATTTTAGTACATATATTTTTTTATGTTGAATTTTTGTATTAAAATCTGTGTTTGCCATAAAATTGCCGGGAAGTCAGATTTTAATACGAAAATTCCGAAGAAAATGCGAGAATAAATTTTAATTTCTGTTTTCTTTTTTTGTTTTCCAAATTATTGCAATATTATCTACGCTTTCGGATTATGTTTTTTTTTTAGATTTATTTAGTTTATTTAATGTTTTAATTTTAAGTCATAAATGTAACTAAATCATTGGGTTTTGAGATTCATTTATTAAACATTTGTCTTTTTAGTTTTGCAGAAAGTTTGTTGGCTTTGGGCAACCTGAGTCCAGCCGTGGGATTCAAAATGTGTCTTGACCCAATTATTTAGCAAATACATATAAGTTTTTAGTATTACTGACAATATTCGTTCTATATTATCTTAATGGTTAAATGTGAGTATAGAATAGAAAAGTATGAATAAAATAAAATAAGAGAAAGAGAAAGAGTCTAGTCTGGCTCTGCCCGCGTACCGATTCCTTGTTTGTAGAGTCGGTAACGCATAATATCCGTAGTCTATGGTAATCGCTTACCATGAGGCACTTGTTTGACACCCTAGCATTGACCATTGCGCCTAAAGGCTAGCGGTAATCCCTTACCACCTGGCGGGTTGACATCTTAGCAGTGTAAAAAGGGCCTACTACTCGTAAGTGATTAACTCAAGCTATGGAAGTGTTTCCAGGCTAGCGGTCACGCCTTACCGTATGGCGGATTTAAATCTTAGTAGTGTATAGCAAGACAAAGCAGCTCTCAAGGGATAATTCTAGGACTAAAATCGTCCATACGCTAGCGGTAAACCCTTACCACCAAGCAGATTAATCTTAGTAGTGTAAATAATGATTCGTATCTCCTGAGTGACGGCTACATCAATGCTAGCGTTCAAACGCCTGCGGTAACTGGTTACCACCAAGCCAGTAATGCTCATTTCCCACATTTTTAAGTCATTAATACCAGGTCTTTAATAAATTGAAGGAGTTCTACTAACATCTTCGACATATTGTCATTAATATTAGATATTCATTTCAATACGCTTACTAGCATTTTTATAAGATGTAAATAATATTATAATAAGGTTATAACAAGAATGCATTTGACGTAACCCCCTGGAGTGCCATATGTTGTCAGTGGTACTATGTTCAGGACAATTAAGCTATAGAATTCAAAATTATAATTAATATAAACTAATATATCATGTAAAGTTAGGTTTTAATACAAATTGTGAATTTTTAGTTATATTTTTTAATAAATTATGTGAAAATATATAATTTTTATTGTATTATTTTATACTGGTATAGATACCGCCGTTTCGGGCGCGTGGTTTTTTTTAAAGTGAAAACTTCTTTAGCCACGTTGAGGACTTCTTGGGTGAACAAAACTCATGGAACTCGCGTCATCGTCGCCGAACGCTTTCCAGTTTTGAATTATTTTTGGTTTATAAAGAAGTGTTTATGATCAAGGATTAAAGTATTCACTGCTATCGCCAGTCCCCAAAGACTGCCCCAATTTTTTTTTATACAACTTTAGTGGCAAACAAGCTCACGGCCCACCTGATGGTAAGTGGTCACCGTAGCCTATGGGCGCCTGCACTGGTATTTCACTGTGATATTCTGTGAGAGGGTAGTCCTTCCCCGGACGAGCCGGCGCATTCATGCTGACATCAGCGAGGCTCTACTACTCTAAAATCCTTTGACAACAAAAAAAATATATATATTTGTTTTTGTTTAATTGGGTGTTTAGAATGCTTCGTAAGGCTCATCTTGGTACACCCACCATCGCAAACGAGAAATCTGTTTACGTAGTGAATTAATCGATAATAATTAGTCGACTAATTATTGATATAGTTAGTTCTTCGTTCGGTGCTGTGTTTTGGAAATACAAGGTGTATGTACCAAGATGAGCGCTCACTTTGGCACAGCCACCAATACCCACTTGTAATTTAAACGTCGTACCGACCAATTATGCTACTTTACGACCAAATTCGACTAATTCACTACGTAAATAGATTTCCAGTCCACAATGGTGGCTGTGCCAAGATGAGCCATACGAATGCTTCTTTATTTGATCATTACGAGAGTATTTATATGTCGGAACGTGAGGGTAGTTCGAGTCAGAGAAGGTTCTACGGCGTAGGTATAGCGGGCGAGGAGATTGAGACATCACTCGTACAAAAAATTACTTTATTTCACACGATAATTCGTTATAATTTAATCACACTATGACACTATAGCACAGGGACAAGGTGTTCCGCTTAGTAACAAACGCTGCGACCGCCAAACGCAAACTGAACTCACCCGTATTCCAATCTATGGAACTCACAAGCTGCCCTCCGCGCGCCCCTCCCTAGCGCCTCTAGCGGACGCTATGCAAACTAATACTGAGCGCTGATTGGTTGTCGCCGTGACGCGTCACCAGCCTACTAATAATCGGCAAGAACGCACGTTATCAGTGTTACACCAGAGATAGCGCCACTTTCATCTCTGTCCACCAAAACTTGGTAACCCCTCGAGCTAAGCTGGAATTCTTGAATTAGGAGTGGGTTCATGTCAGTAGTGCCATGGATGGGATACGAACCCGCGACCTGTCGATCGCAAATTTTAATGCCATAACCATTGGGCTACCGCCGCGCCGCTTATATTACGATTAGCAGTGTCGTAGCGTGGACTAATATAGACGTGGGCAAAGTCGCATCAGCGAGGGCCCTTTTCTTTGTTTTACCCAATAAATCTGTTACTAAACTTGTTTTGACACGACATACCTATTTATGATAGTGAAAAATATAAATGCGCGATGGGAGAATATTGAAAAGCATATAGATTTGAAAAAAGGTTTTATTTTGTAACATAAGTGATTACATTTTTTACAAAAGTAATGTTCTTCGGCTTTTTACCTTACAGAAGTCCTCTTGTAAGGATTTTATTTTAAATCTGGTGGATTTTATTTTAAGTCGCATTTAAAGAGGCCTCGCGAGGCCCCTTTAAGTTCGAGACAGTGGGCGAGGGCCCACTTCGCTTACGCCTAGTTACGCCTCTGAGGATTAGGATTAGTTAGGATATGTAATGCGTAGGCTAATAAAACAAACTATTATCTTAAATATATAATTTATTTATTAAACAACACCATACATAACATTGAAATACATAAACATTATATATTTATTATCATAAGGGTTCTGAGCACACTGTGGTTCACATACAATAAAATATAATTCTATGACATTTATAAATATTTATTTTTTACACGACAACCCAAAAAATAGGTACTAGATTTTTGAGAAAAGTTTTAAATTATAGTTTGCCTGGACGCACGAAAATAGGTCCTCGACAATAAAAGTGAGCTCACACATTACACTGTAGGTAGATAACGATAGTGTATGATTTTCAATATGAGTGAGCGTGATAGTACTATGTTTATAATTCAGATGTCATGTTGGAATTGTGTGTCGGATGACAACTTCACGTACAGAAAGGTGACTGTATTTAAACAGTTAAATGTAGTAGGACTCGTCTATGATTTAAATCTTGGAGTCATTGTATGGGTGAATACTATTTACTTTATAATATAGATAGGGCAGCTGGCTCAATTTTTTTATTATATAATTAATTAATTAGTAACATTACCCAAACTTTAAAATACAAACAATTTTGTAAACTATTCAACCACAAATAAGTTACAAGCATTTCAAATCTGGTAGTATATTATCAAATGACAGAGAAAGGATGCACGATGCAAACTATGACGTAACTGTTATTTAAATGCAGCTGTCCGAGAGAGATAGTGAGACATCCACACTGCAATCCCATTTTTCTTATATACAAATTTAAAATAATAATTATTATTTATTATCCCTTATTTTGCAGCTAATTTTAATACTGTTTGCACAAAAATACTTATTTTGATTGTTATAATAATAAATAATAACTATGGTATTGTGAATATAAATGAATATTTAAATTTAACACTGATGTATTGCATTCAATTAAATCGGCACCATATTTGGGTAGTCGCGTATATATTTTTTGATATTTCTCTTTATTTATTTATTCTATACATTTAAATTGGTCTTTGACTAGACAACATCGTAAATATATGACCTATTTATATAACATACAAACGAATACGTATATTTGTATATAGTAATAATGTTATCCAGACCGAATTTCGGTCACAGCCAACTTAACGGAGATTAGCTAACGCTGAGGTATGACAGTGCACAAGTGTGTGTAAACACAAGTGCACTCTCTGTTCCCTCGCTCTCATAGTGCGATGTGACGTCACCACACGACCCGAGAGAGATCAGACGCAGGAGCTACGGCGCACCGAGGCACGGGGAATAAATGCGGCCTAGTTCCTAACTGGAAAACTCAATTACATTTTGTTGGCTTTTCGGATTCGATAACACGTTTCCAGTGCCCAGGTTTTAATTATATACACTCCATCTTTGACGTAGTCAAGTTATACATATGTATATAGCATCATGCCTATATTCGCGAAAGGCCACCCCTTCGGGGATCGGCAGATGTATACAGTGCCGGATTAACCACGTAGCAAGAGTAGCAATTGCTACGGGCCCCGCGCGAAAGGGGGCCCCGCATATTTAAGCCCACTCATCTCTGACTGAGCGTAATTTTTTGAGTGAAACTTATTACTTAAGATGTCGTATATTGAATTTACTTGATGTCACAAAAACGTGAAACGTTACAACTTTTCCTACTAAGACAATCCACGTCAGACAATCGGTGACCGACTATTTCCTTGGCGTATATAAAACACCGAACTTCATACGGTAAACGCACAAGTTCTACAAAAAGTCTCTCGTATAAATGTGTACATTTTCAGTCGGCCCAATAATCAGCTCTACAAAAAGTCTGACGTATGCAAGCACCTGAAAGAATTTGCTACGGGCCCCACACTTGCTTAATCCGGCACTGGATGTATATTATATCCATATTTTACCAACTATAGTTTGAGATCCCATACAATTGTCTATACTGGATGTAAGGCGTACCGAAAATTTTAGTAGGACCTCTTTCTTTCTCGACGCAAACTTCCATTAATAAAAAAGAAACGCAAGATTAAGAATTTATATTGATTAAAATTATTATGCGGTACGCAATGGATTGCTATCGATACAATGAACCGCAATGACCTCTGCGTTCCGCGCGCATAAAAACAGCTGATCTGTTTAAATCACTACGATTTAATTACATTGATGTATTTTAGTAAAATGTAGTATTCTTTGATTTTTATTTAATAAAATGGATGGTTTATTTATTATATTATGCTTAAAAGTCAGAAAACATAAAAGTGCAGAAAAAAATTGTGAATTTTCCTGACGAAAATTTCAACGATTTTAACTCAGAATAATTGTCTGAATCTACTAATTCAGTTTTCAGTACACCGTCCCATACACCCAGTATACTGCCATCATAAGGAAAAAAGACGTATCTGCCAAAAAATAAACATTTTTAATAAATATACTGGCAGATTGGTCTTGTTTTACTGATACCAAATATGTAAAGATCGTCATTTCGAAAAAATCTGTTAGATACTTTTTTTGTCCTTACGACGGCAGTATATTAAATCCTTTATTTGCTAAAAATGTAATGTGGTCTATACAGAGGCTGTGATACAAGAATAGGAAACATTTGCCACCAACGTCTTATGGCGCGCAAATATAGCTTTTAATTACGTATCTACTTCACTTTCTTAAATTATTAACACTAAACGAACCTCTTTGTTTACAATTTAAAATACTCATTTACAGAATAAAAACAGCAACAGCTCAGTGAGGAGACCAACAGACTGCAATGCAGAGGGTCTCGGGTTCGAACCCACGTCGCGCACCTCTGACTTTCGGAAGTTATATGACTTTTCGAAATTATGTGCGTATTGATTGACAATTATCGCCTGCTCCGTGCCTCGGAGAGCACGTTAAGCCGTCGGTCCCGGCTGCCATGAACATCTATGGCAGTCGTTATTGGGAGAGTGTCGACACAAAAGATCCCACTGGGTCGAAGTGTCGCCGGTCTGCACTGGCTGGCCCCCACATAAGATAATATCTTAAAACACTCAATTTTTATAGTAATTTTTGATGTCCATCTTTGGCCTGAGACACTAAGGAGAATAGGCATTTCCCTTTCCTGGCAGAACAGCCCAGTAACACTGCCCAGGCATTAAACCCTAGACCTCAAGCACAATAGTCGCATTTATTACCGCTGCAAACCAAGGTACACTAATATGAATATATGTTATATTTCGGTTTCTTGGTTTCAGCCATATCAAATGCTGTGATTGGCTAACTAAATTATAACAGGCAATCAAAATTTGACATGAGTTTGATTGACGCGTTTTTGATTAGAATTTAAGGTGTAAGAGATTTGATTTCTTTTATTTATTATTCTGCTTTCTTTTCTCCTGCTTTCTCTTGTTCTGATTTTACGTATATCTCTTCTTTTACATCAACGTTTGGTTTTGCTTCTGTCAAATTATTTTTAGTTGTTTTAATCTTATCTTTTTCTTTTTCTTCTATATTATCTTTGTTTTCTTCTTTCCCAGTTGCTTCTTTATCTTTAGAAGATCCTTCTGTTCTTTTATTGTCGGGTTTATCTTTATTTATCTCAACATTGCTTTTAACATTTTCTTTATTTGTATTTTCTTTTTCTTTTGGCGTTTCTGCTTTAATTTTATCTTTAGCCACTTCTTCTTTGCCTTTACTATCAGTTTTATCTTTGTTCACATCTTTATTCTCAATCTTACTAACATCTATAGAACTTCTTGAAAGCTGCCTTAGAATGTTCTCGAAGATTCTCGGCGCACTTTTAGTGTTTGGTAACGAAATATCAGTTTGTGTCGTAGCTGTCTCGCATCTCTTTTCTTCCTTAACTTCTAGTGGTATGACTGTCTCTTTCAGATCTAGAGTCATGGTCTTCTTTCTTGATATGACTTCTGTGTCGTCTGTGTCGGTTGATTTTGATGTTCTTTCTATTGCTGTTGTTAGTACGTTGCCTAGTAGGTGCGCGCATTTGATGATGTTTTGAGTCTCTCTGGGTGTTAGGTGGAGTCCCTGATTGCGAATTATGTTGTTTAAAGCCTCCATGCTGTCTGGTGAACGCTTTCTTGAGCCATCTGATAGGTCTGCAAGGAAAATATATTGTTAATGCAAGGCTTGTGATAAGACATCTTTTGATAACTACTCTCAAACGAGAAATGATTCCTGTGTCGAGCACACAAACACTCAAATAACGAACACGGAACATGCAGACCAGGAACAACTATGTGGATCATACAAATTGATGTTTTTTTTTTATTTTATTTTTTTAATTTTTTTTTTTGCTCCACACTCCACCTGCTGGTAAGCAGTCGTGTGGTCTAAGAGCAGTGGCCTCCACACCGCCCCCACAGTAGCCGAGGCGATGTTGTCCCGCGTGGGGATCGAAATCACACCACACGGCGCACTGACGGCGGCGAGGCGACCACTTAAATAAACCACTCCGCCATCGTGCAGTCACCACTCTCCAAATTTTCTTAAAAAGTTATCTTCATCTTCTTCATCATCATCTCAGTCGAAAAACGTCCACTGTTGGACATAGGCCTAAAGCTATTATAGGTGATAAAAAATAGTAGGCATCGAACTTGGTAGTCGTATATAAAACTCATGACATACATACAGGAGCATACAAATGACAAAGCGTCCGGCCAAACCAAAACAATGTCGTTGTCAACAACCAGTAAGTACCAGGACATCAGAATACACACAGAGGTATACTGACCTAACTCTCCAAAATCAGCCAAGTCAAAAGTTTCCGTTCTGTACGGAGTGGGGCATTGATCGTAGTAGCTTTTCATGGGCACTTTGGCTAAAGAATTGTTGTAGTTTGCCCAGAATGATGACCATTCTCCATCACAACGGTGTTCCACTTTAGTGTCAGCTTCGCTGCAGTCTGCCCAAGTGGAGATACAGCAACTGTTAAGGAAAAATATGGCGTTAATGCCATTAATACGGGAACAGATATCGGGATAAAAGGTTATATGTACTGTAGTGCTACTATTCTCTAATAGATGGCATCGTCAGAAATGTAATCATAGTGTTGCTATTCTCTCATAGATGGCGCCTTAGTCGTTATAACAGTAGTCCCGCTATTGTCTTAAGCAATAGTACCACTATTTTCTAACAGATGTCACTTGTAGAATGTTAATAGTTGTGCTACTATTATCTAACAGATGGCGCCTGCGAAATTGTAATAGCTATACGGCTATTCTTAATTGCACATGTGGAATTGTAACAGTAGTTCTACTATTCTCTGATAAATGGCACTTACAAAAGCGGTGCCATTATTCTGTGATAAATGGCACTTGTGGAAACGGATTAATGGATTAATAATAAATACCATTATTCTGTGATAAATGGCACTTGCAGTATGTTGATAAGTAGTGCCACGATTACCTAGTCAATAGTACCTGCAGAATTACAATAGAAGTGCCATTATTTTCTAATAGATGGCATTTGTAAATTTGCTATAGAAGTGCTATTATTCTCTAATAGATGTCACTCGTATAATTACAATATTAGTGTCAATATTTTTGTTATAATATATAGCAGCAGCGGAATTGTTCAAGTAGTGTCACTATCCTCTTATAGATGACACTTGTACAATTACTATAGTAGTGCCACTATTTCCTGACAGATGACACCAGCAGAATTACAATAGTAGTTCTACTATTCTCTAATAGATGGTACCTGTATAATTATAATAGTAGTGTCACTATTCCCTAACAGATGGCACATATGTATTGCATTCAAATACTAGCGTCACTTCGAGAAGTGACGCTAGTATTTGAATGCAATACTACAGGTGTTAATTATTATTAACACCTGTAGTATTGTATAGAAATAATGAAATAATATTTATTTGTCCGAATATATATTCTGCCATTATCTGGCGTACAAAATATTAATAATTGGTTAAATTTTGTTACAATTTTGTAGTCACATAGTAAATTAATTCACATAATCGTAACATATTTGCATGCATTAATTAATGTCATAGGTTTTTATCATTTAAGAATTATTTTAAACTATAAAAACATTTTCTTAATGACGCTATTCTCTACCCGGTAGCGTTGTCCTGTCGTACATTTTTATCACGTGTCCAAACCATCTTACCTTTAGAAATAGACGTGTCACGTGACCTGTTCCTTTTTATGCTTTTGTTTTGACATGATTAATAATTATTGAAATTAAGAGGAAACATTAAGGGCGAGAGAATTGAAAAATAGGTATTTGTAAAATCTATTGCTGTCGCGCAGTGCCATGTACAATATCATGAGCGCGATAGAGACAACTGCAGCTTCGACCGAAAATACCTATCAAAGGACACAAAATCAACGCTTCGTAGTCCCCTGATTCCTTCTCCAAAACTTGACCGATTTAGCTACTATTTTCATTAAAAATTAAAGCAAGACTTTGGCCGTGTTCCTATGTTTTCCTTTGTTATATAATCTAGTCAAATTTTTTTTTGGATGTTTGAAAACAGCGGAAAATCTGGCCAATTTCTGAGGTTTTTGAAATTATTTCTCTGTTAATAATTAATTTATGAAAAAAAGGAAAACATAGGGACATGGCATGCCAACAGAGGCCATACATTTTTTGGAAAAAATATATTGATCTACTGGCATTATCCAGGGAAGAAACGGGGGACTACGTTTGTATGGAAAAACGGCCCTGATTTGAACGGCTTTTATCGCGTTGTTTATTTTTTATAAAACACTATTATTACATAATTTTGAAACTTTAAACTACTATTGTTAAACACTTTTACTATTCACTGTTTACTTCTATTTAAGCTGTTTAAATTATAAAATAGTTTAGACTATCTACTAATTATTTAGTTTTTTATTTGTGGATCAATATTTTTTTTTTTCATGATTCAATTTGTTATCTGATTTACAATGTCGTTTTTATTTAATTAATATTATATTGTCTCTAATATTATCATTGTATATAATTAATTTATCACACATTACATGTGCCCGCGGTTTCACTCGCGTTTATCGTTACTGCGCCGCTCCCGTGGGTCGTAGCGTGATGTTATATAGCCTGTAGCCTTCCTCGATAAGTAGGCTATTCAACACTAAAATAATTTTTCAAATCGGACCAGTATTTCCTGAGATTAGCGCGTTCAAACAAACAAACAAACTCTTCAGCTTTATAATATTAAGTAGAGATTGTAAAAATGATCTTAAATAAATAAATGAATTGATTTCCTACCTGGAAACCTGTATATCTTGACTTCTCGGTGACACCACTTGGTCTAACTGGCTGGTCCTAGGAGATAGTTCGCTGGATGACTGTCCAGAGTATTCTGGCGAGACGGAGGAATAATCTGGTTCTGTGCCGTATCTGGAAATGGATGTTTCAGAAGTAATTTAGATATAGTCTCTCCTATATCCTTGAAAAGGGAGACAGGAGGGATAGATATACATGTATATATAGATATTTTTGTATCTCATTATAAGTGGTCTGTAATTAGCTCTTTAAACCTAAGTTAATTAATTCTTTACGAATATTTTTATACATTATCCACAAATGGTCGTTCAGACTCTGAATGTTCGCTGTGTCCGTTGTTTGAATGTTTGTGAAGTGCCCGCGACCGCGACGCAGGCATTTACTCGATATTGTTGTGTATGACAGACAGACAGACAGACACGTCAGAGAACTTTGTTTTATAATATGTAATGATGATGTCCTGAAGTCTCTCGCCACGTCAAATTTAAAAGGCAGCGCATTTGTGACTCCTCTGGTGTTGCGGGTGTCCATGGGCGGTAATCGCTTACCATCAAGCGATCCGTCTGCTTGTTTGCCATACAAAGCATAAAAAAATTGGGGCAGTCTTTGCGGTGTGGCGATAGAAGTGAAAACTTTAATCCTTGATCATAAACACTTCTTCATAACCCAAAAAAAAAGCTAAAAAAAATGTGGCGCTTCGGATGCTAGTTCCTGATACTCTCTTACGGGTTATTAAGGGAGTCAAAATTTCGTTATTTTTTGCGTAGGACGCACCATTTCTGAGATATTGTTAATATTCTAAATAAAAAAATAATAAAGCGTGGAAGCGTGACGATGACGCGAGTTCTATGATTTTTGTTCACCCAGGAAGTGCTCAACGCGCCTAAACAAGTTTTCACTTCAAAAAATTTAAAATTCTTAATACCTTACCTGTAAGGACTACCAGCGGACGAGGTCTTGTAGCTGTCCCTGCTAAGATTAAAGCTTTGCCTGGTACTGTCCAGGGATTTCATAGCCCGCCTGGATTCCATGCGCTGCGAATGGATCTGACTCTGCAGAGACCCACTCCTAGGTTTCCCCTTCACGATCTTTGGAGTCGATGTGGCTAGTGCTTGGAACTTCCTGATGCCGTATTTGGAGTTCGTGTCTTCGAAGTCTGAGACCTGGTGAAGAATATGGTGATAAGAAAATGTTTAATAGGTACATACAATACACACAAGAGCAATTAGCAATCAAATTATAAATTTTTGTGTAAACAGTATCGATGTTTTTTTTTTATTTTTTTCAATAGGTAATTTATTTATTTCTCTATTTACTACATTACACATTTTTATAATTGGCAGCGGCTGCCGCACTAAGCTCGAGGCTTGTGTCGCGGTAACCACACGTTATACATTAGTCGCTTAGCATCTAGAATATGCAGACATCGGTTTGAAAACAAATAAAATATAAAATATAAAAATGCAAAATAATTACTCCCAACTAAAATATTAATTACTTCCTTAGTAATTAATATTTTTAATTTGGATTTGAGAAAAAGTGAGAATATCTTGCTATCTCCCTCACACAGCTGCATTTAAACAGGGGTTACGTCACAGTTTGTATCGTGCATCCTTTTTCTGTCATTTGACAATTACGCCTACTACTTATTAAGCTTTGAGTAGATTACAAAATCCTTTTGTATTTTGGAATTTAGATAGTGTTCCTATGAAATAATAATTGATAATTAATAGAAATTTACTCACAAAACATGAACGGGAGTGAAGCCACGAGCAAAATGAAGTAGGTAATATTTAAAAGTTAGCCTCTTATATTCTTTAGCCACTAGCACTACCGTCAGTTTTGCCATGCCGGTAAATCTGCCGGTCCGGCGTAGTTGGAACCCGGCCTAATAGGAGTTTAGAATAAGATAGTGTAGATGGCGATAGGCTAGGACAGTAATAGATCACCTGAGACCTACATACATATCTAGCCAAATGTATGTGTAATAAAGTCACGTCCAAGTCAAAGTCAAGTCAAAGTCAAAGTCAAGTCGAAGTCCAAGTCCAAGTACAAGTACAAGTCAAAGTCCAAGTCCAAGTACAAGTACAAGTATACGTCAAAGTCCAAGTACAAGTACAAGTCAAAGTCCAAGTACAAGTACAAGTCAAAGTCCAAGTACAAGTACACGTCAAAGTCCAAGTACAAGTCAAAGTCCAAGTACAACTACAAGTCAAAGTCCAAGTACAAGTACAAGTACACGTCAAAGTCCAAGTACAACTACAAGTCAAAGTACAAGTACAAGTCCAAGTCAAAGTCAAGTCCAAGTCAAAGTCAAAGTCAAAGTCAAAGTCAAGTCCAAGTCAAAGTCAAAGTCAAAGTCAAAGTCAAGTCCAAGTCAAAGTCAAACTCACGTCCAAGTCAAAGCCACGTCCAAGTCAAAGTCAAAGTAAAATATCATTTATTCATTTAGGTCACAAAGTAACACTTATGAACGTCAAAGTATATAGGTTAGTGAGTTTACTAAGTTACTGAAGCTACATTTAGGCTAGTCGCTAAGTTCAAGCAAAGGGCTATCTATGCCTAAACCGACTGTACATAAAATTTCTTACTTGTGATAAATCCAGAGACATATCATCTTCTAAGGAAGTCTCTTGACTCTTCGACGATGTGGAGATGTTCACTCTCTCTGGCAGGCGTTTGGTTTCCACCGGTTTCCTGGTTTTCGTAGTGTCTACTGAAGGACGACGGTACGATCCCGGAAGGGAATTAGCGCGGTCGCACCTGAAAACATATAAATTATTTATATAATACTTTTTATGGTTGCTTAACAAATATAGATGCAGATATACATATAAACGTAGGTAATGGATATATTTTTGTTTTTTAAAAGACAACTTCCGCTCTAGGCATAATTCCTGTGTCGGTAGACTTTACAAACATTCAAACAACGGACTCGAAGAACCTCCAGACTCGGAGCAACCATTTGTGGATCACACACATTTTTGTCCCGCGTGGGATTCGAACCCATAGCGCTCAGTGCGGCGGCAGCGGCGAGCCGAACACTTTAATCACTGCGCCAACCGTGCAGTCATACATAATATATATTGTGAGAGCAGTGAGTTAGATTATAAAGCCTAGCTGTCCCACGCAACTTTGTCTGCTTCATATAAGATAATTTGCCCCGTTTTTGCAACATTTTTCATTGCTGCTCCGCTCCTATTGGTCGAAGCGTGATGTTATATAGCCTATAGCCTTCCTCGATAAATAGGCTATTCAACACTAAAATAATTTTTCAAATCGAACCAGTAGTTCTTGAGATGGGCGCGTTCAAACAAACAAACTCTTCAGCTTTATAATATTAGTATAGATTCTATAGAATATATGTAGTTATCAAAGCCTGAGCCTAGTGAGTGACCGTTGGAGTGCCACGCAGAGGTCTCAAGTTCGAACCCAAGGCACGCACCTCTGACTCTTCTAAGGGCGGCCGTACACGGACCGCTCGAGCAATTAACGGCTGAGCGACGTACACGGACCGCTCGAGCAATTAACGGCTGAGCGACGTACACGGACCGCTCGAGCAATTAACGGCTGAGCGACGTACACGGACCGCTCGAGCAATTAACGGCTGAGCGACGTACACGGACCGCTCGAGCAATTAACGGCTGAGCGACATACACGGACCGCTTGAGCAATTAACGGCTGAGTGACGTACACGGACCGCTCGAGCAATTAACGGCTGAGCGATGTACACGGACCGCTCGAGCAATTAACGGCTGAGCGACGTACACGGACCGCTCGAGCAATTAACGGCTGAGCGACGTACACGGACCGCTCGAGCAATTAACGGCTGAGCGACGTACACGGACCGCTCGAGCAATTCACGGCTGAGCGACGTACACGGACCGCTCGAGCAATTAACGGCTGAGCGATGTACACGGACCGCTCGAGCGGTCGGCTGTTGATTGCTCGAGCTGTCGCTATCAACCGCTCGAGCAGTTGATGTTCTACCGCAGTCGAGTCATGGATTCTGACGAGGAAGCACTGCTTTTACCGCGAGGCCACAAGGGAAGGGGGGGAGGTCGGAGAGCTGTCGACTGCTCTAGCGCAGTCAACGGCTCGAGCAGTCGGTGTATGCCTCGCGACCGCTCGCGAGCGGTCGACGGCACGATGGAATTTCGTCATGCAGTTGACGGTTTGAAGCGGTCGCGACTGCTCGAGCAGTCGTGTATACGGTAGCGAATGAATGACTATAGTTCACTGCGCGGTCGCGGCTACAAGCAACTGCTTGAAGCCGTCCGTGTAGTGCTGGCCTAAATGATGTGCATATTAAATAGTTAATGATCGCTCGCTTTAACGGTGAAGGAGAACATCGTGAGGAAACCTGCATGTCTGACAGTTCTACGTAATGTTCTCGAAGATATGTGAAGTCTGCCAACACGCACTGGGGCGGCGTGCTGGACTGTGGGCTAACCCACACACTGAGAAGAGACCCGTGCCCAGCAGTGGGACAGTTTAATACAGGGCAGATATTATTATACCTTTTCAATATCTGCTTGCCGGTAACAATGAAGTCCAAATTCTGTGCTTTTACAATCTTCTTTGGAGTGGAGTTTGCAGTACTTGGTGCACTGGACATGGTGCTCTTTCCCTCTTTCTCCATCTTAATGCTGCTACGGCGAGAGAGAGAGGCCGAACTCCTTCTAGAAGATGACCGCGATCGTGGAGGCGAGGGATCGTCGTCGCGATCTTGGCGATGCATGGCGCTGGAAGCAAATAGAAAATATATAAATAGTCACACGTCTATTTCCTGAAAGGGTACGCAAATTGTATCCTAACTAATATTATAAATGAGAAAATAACTCTGTGTGTCTATCTGTCTGTCTGTCTGTCTGTCTGTTACCTTTCCACAGTTTAACCACTCAACCGATTTAGATGAAATTTGGTACAGATATAGTTTAAAACCTGGGGAAGGACATAGGCTACTTTTTATTGATGTAGGTACCACGCGGGCAGAGCCGCGCGCAAAAGCTAGTATTATAAAAGCGAAAATGAGTTTGTTTGTTTGTTTGTTACCTTTTCACGCCTAAACCACTGAACCGATCATCCTGAAATTTTGCATATACGTTGTCAGGTGTACAGAAACGGACATAGGCTACCTTTCAGCCTGAAAAAAATTACTATTCCCGAGGAAAACAAACAGACAGACGCGACGGGGGTCTTTGTTTTATAATAATGATGTAGGTAGTGATAGTGATGCGCTACAGGTCTGATAATTTCAGGCGGCCTGAAAATTGTTAACCTTACCTTTGATACTAATAATCAAATTTCACAAAGTAAAATAAAGCGACGACAGAAAATTTCTGAACAACGAAAAAAAGTTGTACTTACAGTTGATAGGTATATCTTCAATCCAGTTCACAGTGTCGGTATAAGCACGGGTGTATGTTTTCTGTATGAGGCACGGTAACACACTGAGGTGAGTGATTCTGGTTAATATCTAGTGATACGCATGAATAGATATAGGGCTCGCTTATGAGCGTAAGCGGAGCGATGAGCGAAGCGGTGAGCGGAGTATTTCATAAGCGAAGCGGTGAGCGGAATATCTACATAGGGTACCCAATCATACTGTTTAAAACAATATTTAGCTTTTTTCTCGCTCGTTAGAAAGAAAGAAAGAAAGAAAATGCATTTATTTGCAGCAGATTATGCTCTACATACATCAGAAACAGTTAATTACAAAAAAAGTTGGTTGTCTGTAAAGTCAGTTTACGGACGATAGTTTAACGTGACAACGTCATAACGTGCCTTTTGCTCGCTCGTGTAGCGCTCTCGCTCCGATCGTAACGGGACAATGAACGTAACGGGACAATGAGCGTAACGGGACAATGAGTCATCCTTGTTCGTGCGTGCAGCCGGCGTTCATCGATTTATTAGAGGTTGTCACGTTAAAAAAAATAAAAAGGTTAGTATTTTTACTGTTCAGATCTCCATAGGATGGAGTGTCGAGATTTGGGGACAAGACCTGTCTATAACTGGTCCCGGAAGGTGCTCTCGGACACTGGAAGGTGCAGCGGCTTCCCTAATTCACCTTGACGGTTGGTGTAGGGGATCGCTATATCATAAACTGGACTAGTCCTAGAGAAAAGAGGGATGTTCAGACCTCCAGAAATGAAACTGTGTAAACCACATTCATTTTTAGACAGTCAAAATATCGACCAGTTACAATATCATTATTTTTGTACCTATAGACTAGCTGAACTTCGTCTGCTTCATATAAGAGAATTTTCCTCGTTTTTGCAACATTTTGACGTGACAACGTCTAATAAATTAATGAACGCCGGCTGCACGCACGAAAGGTATGACTCATTGTACCGTTACGCTCATTGTCCCGTTACGCTCATTGTCCCGTTTACGCTCATTGTAACGTTACGGGAAATAAATTTTGTTATGACGTTGTCACGTTAAACTATCGTCCGTAAACCGACTTGACAGACAACCAATTTTTTCATTGTTGCTCTGCTCCTATTGGTCGTAGCGTGATGTTATATAGCCTATAGCTATAGCCTTCCTCGATAAATAGGCTATCCAACACTAAAATTTTGTTTTCAAATCGAACCAGAAGTTCCTGAGATTAGCGCGTTCAACCAAAAAACTTAGAAACAAACAAAAACGAATTTTATGAGTAGTAGAGCCTCGCTGATTTCAGAGGTCCGGCTCGACCGGGGAAGGACTACCCTCTCACTGAATATCGACGTGAAATAGCAGTGTTCCTGCTGTTGTTGTTTCGTTCGGTGAGTGAGAGTGCCGGAGGTCCAATCACCCTCTTTCCCCCTTCCCGCTCCTTTTCCTTCCCACTTCCTTTTTTTCTTTTTTTCTAGAGGGTCGGCAACGCGCAGGTTATGCCTCTGGTGTTGCAGGCGTCCATAGGCTACGGTGACCACTTATCATCAGGTGGGCCGTATGCCTGTTTGCCACCCTAGCTATTAAAAAAAAATTAAATAAACAAAAAAATAACAAACTCTTCAGCTTTATAATATTAGTATAGATTATGTAAAGATTTCTAGACAGTTCCCACTCCAAGCATAATGCCTGTGTCATGGAAGACTTAACAAAGATTCAAAAAACGTATAAATTTTGTGGATTTATTATACAAAATGTTGCCGTGGAGTCAAACCCGCCACACTCAACGCGGAGCAGTCGCGACCATTTGAACCACTGGGCCAATCTTGCAGACCGTTTTTATTTAACCGACTTCAAAAAAAGTCAGGAGGATCTCAATTCGACTGTATTTTTTTATGTGTGTTACTTCAGAATTTTGAAGTGAAAACTTCTTAAGCGGCGTTGTGCACTTTTGTTGTGATGGGTAAAAAATGTTAAATTCGCGTCAGGACACGTGACCTGATCGAAAATTCGTAAGACGGAGGGAGAATTGTCATGTTTGTGTACGATAGCGCAATAAATGAATATTGTATGTTACCACATAAATGATAGTACTTTTATACTGATAATTAAAGCAATTCGTGCAAAATTATTCCCTAACCATTCCAAAATATCAAAAATGCATAACGTTAATATTCAAGTTTTCACTTCTGCCGGCACTCCCGGAGTGCAACCCGTTGTTTTTTTCTTGTTAAACCGATTTTGACGATTCCTTTTTTATTTGAAAGCTGGTATCCCATGTGGTCCTATTTAAATTTGATTAAGATCTGACCGGTAGTTTTTGAGTTATTCTTAATATTGCGTATTTGTTTAACTTCGATTACATTGATGATGATTCTCATTTTATTATTTGTCTAGTTGAAGTTGGTTTTCCTTTTTGTTAAAGAAAGTCGCTTGCTTATCCGAAGTGTGTATGAGCCTTAATGAAGGGTAGCAGAGACGCGGGGTGGTCATTGGCGCATGCAACAAGCAGAAGAAAGATTGCATGGAGTCGAATTTGTTTGTTAATATTTTGATATTGATCTGCATATGGTATATATTAAAAATACTAGCTGACCCGACAGATATTGTCCTGTTCTAAACGAACTGTCAAACTTGCGAGGTTCAAATATTAGTTAAATTTTCTGAAATTATCCAATTTTCTGCACAATTTTCTTTTGGTAACAATCTTTTACAAAGTATTAGAAAACTTAAATCTATACTAATATTATAAAGCTGAAGAGTTTGTTTGTTTGTTTGGTGGAACGCGTTAATCTCAGGAACTACTGGCTCAAATTGAAAAATTATTTTAGTGTTGAATAGCCCATTTATCGAGGAAGGCTATAGGCTATATAACATCACGCTACGACCAATAGGAGCAGAGCATAAATGAAAAACGACCCACGGGGGCGGAGCAGTAACTATAAACGCGGATGAAACCGCGGGCACATCTAGTAATTAATAGGTAATAATAATTGTAATATGAACATCTACTCTACAACTCTCTATGTTTTTCTGCCCTTTCAAAGTAATATAATAATGTCTGTCTATAGGTATAATATACCTGTGAGTTGTGACCTACTCCGAACATGTTTTATACAATACCTCTGTATTACCTCTGTATTAAACTGTCCCACAGCTGGGCACGGGCCTCTTCTCAGTGTGTGGATTAGCCCACAGTCCAGCACGCCGCCCCAGTGCGTGTCGGTACACTTCACATATCTTCGAGAACATTACGTAGAACTGTCAGACATGCAGGTTTCCTCGCGATGTTCTCCTTCACCGTTAACGAGTAACTGTTTAATACGCATATAACTTCGAAAAGTCAGAGATGCGCGCCTTGGGTTCGAACTCGAGACCTCTGCGTGGCAGTCCAACGGTTTCCTACTAGACTATCGCAGCTATATAAAACACTAGATGTGCCCGCGGTTTCACCCGCATTTATCGTTACTGCGCCGCCCACGCGGGCTATGTAGCCCTTAACCTTTCTCGGTAAAAAGCTATCCAACACTAGAATAATTTTTCAATTTGAACCAGTAGTTCCTGAGATTAGCGCGTTCAAACAAACAAACAAACAAACTCTTCAGCTTTATAATATTAGTATAGATTATCTTATCTAATATTATAAATGAGAATGTGAGTTTGTTTGTTACGCTCTCACACCTTAACTACTCGACCGATCATCATGAAATTTTGCATACACGTTGTCAGGAGAACAGAAAAGGATATAGGGTATCTTGTATCCAGGAAAAGTATTGTTCCTGAGGGACAGGCAGTTTACATAACCCACATGTACGCGAGCGGGGCCGCGGGAATAATCTAGTAAAGTATAATCTCTATAGGTACTAATATTTTGTTTGTTTGAACGCGCTAATCTCAGGAAATAATGGTTCGAATTGAAAAATTCTTTTAGTGTTGGATAAATTTATCGAGGAGTAGGCTATATAAATATAACATCACGCTACGACCCACGGGGGCGGCGCAGTAACGATAAACGCGGGTGAAACCGCGGGAACATCTAGTTGTTATAATAAAGCATGAAGAGTATATTATTAACGCTAGATGACATGGTGATCAGTAGAAGTGTATATAATCAATTAAATAATAACATTTATTTTTATGGCTGTATATAATACTAATATTACCGGTTCAAAAAGTTATATTATTTTAGATTATGTAACATTGAAATTAAACTACTATATACGGATTTTATCGCGTTGTTTATTTGACACTTTATTACAAATTTTAGAAACTGTTACACTATTAAACGTTACTAATTTTTAAGCTATTAAATTATTGAACTTTCAATAATCTAGGTAATTAGCTTAAAAATTAGTAAAGTATACGGATGCGGATGTCCAAATCGATGCGGAAGCTTCACAATGGCGGATGCGGATGTTGATGAAAATTGTTCATCTTATTTACTAAAAAGTATCTAATATCACCAAATCGCAGGTTCAAGCCTGTTTTGCAAATGTTCATAATAAATTAAACACGTACTACTGAACAACTGATTTCTTTCTTATCGTTACCTACGCTATATCTAGATCCGCATACATCCGCGTTGATTACTGCGGATGCGGATACAGATGTCCAAATTGATGCGAGAGCTCCGTAATTGCGGATGCGGCAAGCTGAAGACAGGGCGCTATGGCGCTCTTTGGGGGAGGGCTATGTCCAGCAGTGGACTATTATAGCAGGATGATGATGATGCGAATATTCGCAACATCCCTGCTGTGTACATCACATTTGAAATTGAACTTAAATCTTTAAACATACTTGTATTCAAAAATCCAAAAGAATTTGATCTCACGCAATCGCATACCACCCATCCAAAAACATACCACCATAAAGATTGCTTAACAACATATAAAAGACCACAAAATTTTATTGTAACGACTTTTTAGATTGATTTCGTGTTCAATTAAAATCAAAATGGCTATTTCCACCTCCGCGGGCCAAAGTAGCCCGGCCCGGAGTGATGTAACAAGATAATTTGATCGTGAGTAATGTTTGAGGTTGAGCTAGCAACCTTTAAGGAATGCAGTGTGGTTACGACACCCGCAACCGGTCGCCAATATTTGGAAAACAAGTGCTTGAATAACCAAAGGTGTTCGGTCAACCAACTATTTCGATTTTGACGGAAAGTATCCTATAAATATTATTTTAACACCACTTAAGTTGAAATTAAACTGCTTTATACGGATGTTATTGTGTTTTTATTTTTTGTTATGGCGCTCTTTGGGGGAGGGCTATTTCCAGCAGTGGACTATTATAGCCTGATGATGATGATGATGATTTACATCACTGCATAGTATAAAACAAAGTCGCTGCCCGCTGTCTGTCTGTCCCTATGTATGCTTAGATCTTTAAAACTACGCAACGGATTTTGATGCGGTTTTTTTTATTAGATAGAGTGATTCAAGAGGAAGGTTTATATGTATAATGCATGCATAATATAGTAGAGAAACACTGATAATTTTAGAGGTTTCTAATGTGATGTCGTAAATAAACATATTTTTTTGCGCTTACATTGCAAACACTGGCTGAACCCTATGAGATAATATTATAAAGAGGAAAGATTTGATTTTTGTCTGTTTCTAAGGATTGAACTCAAAAACGACTCAACCGATTAAAAACAATATTTTACCATTGGAAAGCTATATTATCACCGAGTAACATAGAATATAGCTTATTTTTTTTTTTTCAAAATATTGTTACTAATATAAGTTAATATACTTTTTCCCGAGCAAAGCCACAGGTAAAAGCTAGTCTTCAATATATAAATTTATATTACGTATATAATTTACTCACAAACCATTATATATATATATATATATATTTTAGATTGCGGTTAGTGTGTTTATTTGTTCAAAACCGCAGACTTGAGTTACAAAATCACTTTTCATTTCAATTAAATATTATCTAATGTTTAGTTTTCTAACCAAACTGTTATACTCGGTGGTGGAGCAGTATCTTATCTTATCTTATGTGGGGGCCAGTCAGTGCAGACCGGCGACATTTCGACCCAGTGGGATCTTTTGTGTCGACACTCTCCCAATAACGACTGCCATAGATGTTCATGGCAGCCGGGACCCACGGCTTAACGTGCTCTCCGAGGCACGGAGCAGGCGATAATTATTGTCAATCAATACGCACATAATTTCGAAAAGTCATATAACTTCCGAAAGTCAGAGGTGCGCGACGTGGGTTCGAACCCGAGACCCTCTGCGTTGCAGTCTATTTGTCTCCCTACTGAACTATCGCTGCTCTCTGGTGGAGCAGTAAATGCGACTGTTCTGCGTGAGATCACGGGTTCGAATCTCGATTGGATCGCATCTAGACAACTTTATGATAGAAAAGCTTTGATAGTTACATGCACAGTCAGCGAAAAAGTGGTCTAATAGTTTTGACAAAAGCTTCTGTGAGATCTAATTATCGCTAAGGTTGACTTTTCTAACTAGACACATGACATGACGTAAATATAATCTATACAAATAAATAAAATTGAAGTGTCTGTTTGTAAGGTCAAAATAACAGCTTTTTATCTAATGCATATGGAAGTATATAAGGTACATAGGCGAAAACATCTATTTTTAAAATTTTTGTCTGTCTGTCTGTTTGTTCCGGCTAATCTCCGAAACGGCTGAACCGATTTTGACGGGACTTTCACTGGCAGATAGCTGATGTTATAAGGAGTAACTTAGGCCACATTGAATTTAGAAAAAAAATAGGGTTCCGCGGAGACAAACACTAATCTACGCGGACGAAGTCGCAGGTAACAGCTAATCTATACTAATATTATAAAGCTAAAGAGTTTGTTTGTTTGTTTGAAAGCGTTAATCTCAGGAACTACTGGTTCGAATTGAAAAATTATATAGCCTATAATTATATACTAGAATCTTGAATGCATTTCTTTGTAGCACCATTTGTCACAGTATTTTTGCAAATAAATATTCTGATTCTGATTCTGATTTCTATAGAACATGCGTAACAACATATATAATAGAGAATATGCTGAATTATAACCTCAAAAGAAGTGTGCAAATGTTATATTTATTGTTTAATTTATAATTAAATATTATAATTTAATTTATAGACCAAATATGTGGTCTACCATTAGGGTTGCCAACATTTTTTGCCAAAAAAAACGTATAAAATGGTTTTAATAGGAAAAAATAAAGTAGGTATTTGTAAGAAAAAAAAGTATTTTTTAAATTCAATGTTTTTATTTCTTTAAACGCAATACAATATTATTTAAGAAAAAGTCTGTCCCGTCAGTCAAAGATTGTGGACACAGCATCCGAGTGAAAGCCGGCGCGCCCTACGTTAGTGAAAGTGACCGCGAGATGAGTCGCGAGACGGATCCGTGTGCGACACAAGCCTCATATGTGACGAAATACACGTGCCGGACGCCGGTGTGTCACTGTGCCCCTGGCAAGGAATAAAATAGATGTGTCGATGTTATCCTGTGTAATGTGTACCTAATTTCCGTGTTGCCTTTAAATTTGATAATAATATTGTATCACATACACACAACTCCATCTAGCCCAAACTAAGCAGAGCTTGTACTATGGGTACTAGACAATGGATAAACATACATAAATATACATTTTTTTTGTTTTATAAATACATACATATTATACCTACTTACATAGAAACACCCAGACCATGACAAACATCCATATTCATGCACACAAATGTTTGACTTGTGCGGGCATCGAACCCGCGACCTCTGGTGTGGCAGTCGGTTACACTAACCACTACGACATCGAGGCCGACTTGATGTTAGTAAATACACCTTAATACTATGTTAGTAAAACTTCACTTCGCACAGTTAATACTAGTGCGCTCGGTACTTGTCCGCGGAAGCGCCGGAATACCACGTCTTGCGGCCAAAAGCTTTCGTCCAACACCTTGTGCAGGTAGCAGTCGGGTACGCGCACGACGAGCGCTTTAAGTTGACGTTGCGGCGCGACTCCAGCAGCTGCACTCTCGGGACGTACTTCAGCTCTTGGCACACGTACTTCGCGACGTCCTCCGCCTCAGTGCTGTAGTGCAGGCGCGAGATGTACACCGGCGTGTTCGGGCACGTCGATGTTATCCTGTGTAATGTGTAATTTCCGTATTTCCTTTAAATTTGATAATAATAATATTCTATCACACACACACACAACACCATCTAGCCCAAGTTAAGCAGAGCTTGAACTATGAGTACCAGACAAAGGATAAACATACCTACCTACATATATACTTTGTTTTTCTAAATACATACATATTATACACTAGATGCGCCCACGGTTTCACCCGCGTTTATCGTTACTGCACCGCCCCCGTGGGTCGTAGCGTGATGTTATATAGCCTATAGCCTTCCTCGATAAATAAGCTATCCAACACTAAAATAATTTTTCAATTCGGACCAGTAGTTCCTGAGATTAACGCGTTCAAACAAACAAACAAACTCTTCAGCTTAAAATATTAGTATAGATAGATACACCCAGACCAAGGCAGACATCCATGTCCATGCACACAAATGTTTGACTTGTGCGGGAATCGAACCCGCGACCTCAGGCGTGGCAGTCAGTTACACTAACCACTACGCCATCGAGGCCGACTGAATAAATTAGCTATGACAGAGGTGCGTGTTCATTCACCATGGCCAATGGTAATGGCGGCAATAAGCATGAGTTAAGTGAGTTAAGTACTGTGTTATTATTAGGTATGGCGGTTATATTTCGTTTTATAAATTACTTTATAAAATGCAGTTATAAACGAGTTTATTAAATGAAGTGTAACTTATTTATAAAATGGTATTTAGGCGTTTTTTATTTTTGAAGTGACAACTTCTTTAGGCGCGTTGAGCACTTCTTAGGTGAACAAAAATCATAGAACTAGCGTCATCGTCACCGAACGCATTCCATTTTTAAATTATTTTTGGTTTATAAAGAAGTGTTTATGATCAAGGATTAAAGTTTTCACTTCTATCGGCAGTTCCCAAAGACTGCCCCAATTTTTTATTGAATTTAAGAATGGAGGAGGTTCTTAATTTAATTATATATTTCTTAATGTTGTGTCATTGGGCTGATATTATATTAAACAAAACAAAAAATAAAGAGAAATACTTCTCAAAGTAACTACATTTTCTTAAGTAATAGGTACTCAAAGTGTTACTCGAGAAAATCTTATTGAAAACCGATTGTTTAAAGCCTTAGTTCCCAAAGTGGTCCAGGTGGACCTCCAGGGGTCCACCAGAGACTCTACGGGGGTCTGCGTTGGCGTGACAACAAAATGGGGGTTCACAATTCGTAAGAAAATTAATTTGCTTTCGATAGTGAAGAACTAAAATGTTGGCTTGACTTCACCTATCAACGTAGGCAGATAATATTTTAAGAAGCTCAGCGACTGTTACTTGTAACAACTTGCATATTCCATATTCAGTACCAGTAGTCTCGAACCTATCGCTTTTTCGGTTCAGTTCAGGTTCAGTCCCGAGAATATAAAAAAAGAACTACTATATACGGATTTTATCGCGTTGTTATAAACAACGCGATATTATCCGTATATTATATAGTAGTTTAATTTCAATGAATAACATTCGCGTAAACAGAAGACAATATTATATGAAAAACGGTCAGCCCGGTAGAGATATGATCAACAATTTTTGATTCTTCACCAATATAAATACGAATGCCAAGGAATATGGTAGAAAGGTAGCTGCAGGGGGTCCAACGGAACCAGCTAAATGTTGAAAGTGGTCTATGAGAAAAAAAGTCTGGGAACCTCTGGTTTAAAGCAATCGAATTTGAATAAGTAATTCCTTTGTCCCAAAAAACTGTATAATTAAATACTTCTCGGAGGTGGTAGACAATTGGAAAACTGCATACCTATGCACTTTCTTGTGTATATAAACATGAGACACGTTATGTGGGTCAATACGTCATCGTTATTACGTCATGCATGAATGGAAGGACCATAATATGACCATTAGGTACATTGCGCCTGGTCATTTTCGGGTTCACGGAGGTCATCGAGTTACTTGTTAGTGTTGTTTAAGACTCCGCCTGCGCGAAATGTGCCAAAACACGCGCTCATAGTTAAGTTGATAAAATCAACACTTTTTGATTTATACAAATATGAAATACACATTTAGGTACCATAACAATGAAAGTGTTTGCAATTACTCCGTGTTAAAAAATTTAAATCCTTACTAATATTATAAATGCGAAAATGAGTTCGTTTGTTTGTTACGCTTTCACGCCGTATCTACTCAACCGATCAACATGAAATTTTGCATACACGTTGTCAGAGGTACAGAATAGGACATAGGGTGCCTTTCAACCAGACAAAATAACTGTTGCAAACCTAATCTAACCTAACCTACATTTACGCAAGCGAAGCCGCGGGTGAAAACTAGTAATTAATATTTTCGTAAATTTGCACGAAAAATGCAAAAACGTAAGCTCGTGTTACGTGATTTTTAAATTATAACAGTAGAAATCTACCCTATTTTACAGCTTCAACGAAACATACATAGTTATAATTATTACAATTTGTCCGTCCCAAAAATTTAATTTAATAAAGATACATATTTATCAAAAAGCACTTCAAATCCTCCATGTAATTTTACTATGGCGGCCGCGCGCCAATTTGAATATGCGCCGCACGAGCTCTGTCACTATCTGTCTTACGCTCGGCGCAGTGAAAATAATGTACATATACGGATTTATTTGTCGCGGTTTTCAATTATACAGAGGCTATCACTCACTGTTAAAACACACTGCAAAAATACAAGGCTGAAAGTGGCGACAAGAAACAATTTGCCCTGCCGTCTGACATCCACGTCGTGAGGAGCCACGCCAGATGTTCGACGTACGACGGGATTGGTGCTGTGTTTCTCTGCTGGGGAATACGCTTGTCCAGTTTGGCATCGGTGTGCTCATGATGATTTTGTTAGTGTGGCGATAAATAAAACTTGTCGCACCATACTACATACATTATAATCTATAGATACTAATCTTAATTTAATATTCATATACAAAAAAAAAAAAAAATATATATATATATATATATATATTTAATCACATAAACGTACTTTACCTGCCTAAATTACGCAAACATACTTAGCCACTATGAAATCATAGATCACAAGTAAAAATTTAAAAATAATAAACTTAAAAAATTGCCTTAGTTCACATATACAGCCATTTTATTTAACCAATGTTGTTGTAGGTACGACACTAATGATTCCATTTCTAACTTCAAAATATATGTTACCTACCTACTTTACTTTATATTATATAGTTTATCCTCATTTTTATTATGTACCTTTAGTTTTAATATTAATAGTACACATGTATGTTAAATGTATAATTTACGGAACGAAACTAACGTCTAAGACACAGGCTCGGCCTAGTTTAGACGTTAGGGTACATTGAATATTGTATACATACAGTTATTGTATTGTAGGTTAAGCAGTTGTATGTATGTATTGTCATATATTTGGTATCAATAAAGAAATTATTATTATTATAATATGAAGAGTTTGTTTGTTTGAACGCGTTAATCTCAGGAACTAGGTACTGGTTCGATTTGAAAAATTTTTTTAGTGTTGGATAGCCCATTTATCGAGGAAGGCTATAGGCTATATAACATCACGCTACGACCCACGGGGGCAGCGCAGTAACGATAAACGCGGGTGAAACCGCGGGAACATCTAGTATAATAATATCAGCTCTGTATTAAACTGTCCCACTGCTGGGCACGTGCGTCTTGACAGCAGTGTGAGAAGGGTTTCGCCATAGTCCACTACGCTGGCTCAGTGCGGGTTGGCAGACTTCACATATTTTTGAGAACTGTCAGACATGCAGGTTTCCTCACGATGTTTTCCCTCACGCTTACAGCGAGCGATAATTAACTATTTAATACGTACATAACTCCAGAAAGTCAGAGATGCGCGATATGGGCTCGAACTCGAGACCTCTACGTGGCAGTCCAACGGTGTCCCACTAGGCTATCGATGCTGTTTTGCTTGACTTAGTTAAATAATACGTAATAATTAAGTGTCAACCCAAAAACTGAGCAAACATTACGTGTACGATCGAAAGCGTGCCATCATTGTTTAAAGTAGATTTCTCTCGTTAAATAATATTGACAGTTCGTAGTATATGGGACCGCCGCCATCTTGTGTAATGGTCAACAGATGTATGACGAAGGAAACCACATACAGCCAGCTCATAATGACATACATACTATTTGTCAGTAAGAAGTGTATTAAATAGTTAACTAGCTGTTACACGCGACTTTGTCCGCGTGGAATGTAACAAAAAAGTTATTTATTTCGCAGATCCCTAGTATTTTCAGAAATAAACGCAGCCTAAGTTACTCCTTATAAAATCAGCTATCTGCCAGTGGAAGTCCCGTCAAAATCAGTCAAGCCGTTTCGGAGATTAGCCGGAACAAACAGACAGACAGAAGACAAATATTAAGAGAAATTACTTTTTGATTTAAGTCTCGTTTATATTTTCATATGCATTTGGTAAAAAGTTGTTATTTAGACAAATTACAAATAGACACTTCAATTTATTTATTTGTATAGAATAGTATAGATTATCGCTCACTTTAACGGTGAAGGAAAACATCGCGAGAACAAACCTACATGCCTGAGAGTTCTACATAATGTTCTCGAAGATATGTGCAGTCTGCCAACCTGCCCTGGGACAGCTTGGTAGACAATGGACACACCTTCTCACACTGAGAAGAGGCCCGTATCCAGCAGTGGGAGTGGGACAGTTTATAAACATGACTGATATATTACCTGATTAGGTAATTTCCGTTAACTTCCTTACTTTTCATTATTTCGCGGGTCGCGGCCTTCTTATGTAACACATGTATTTCCGAACGTATGACGTAATGTCAACGTGACAGATGATGTTTTGTTAGTTTGGCGCTAAAAATATATTTAAATAAAACATCGTAAATGTGTTAAAATTTACGGAATTGAATGGAGTTATGAATATTAAGTGTTTGTATAGATATTATACAATAAGTTATAGAAAGTTATAGTCATAATATATGTACCTACGAGTATATTGAACTTTTCCACTTGACTGATTTGATAAACAAAAATGGCGTAGTGGTAGCTAGAGACAATTAATATGTATTGTTCCTTTTTTAGGGTTCCATATCCAAAGGGTAAAACGGGACCCTATTACTAAGACTCCGCTGTCCGTCTGTCTGTCCGTCTGTCACCAGGCTGTATCTCATGAACCGTGATAGTTAGACAGTTGAAATTTTTACAGATGATGTATTTCTGTTGCCGCTATAACAACAAATACTAAAAAACAGAATAAAACAAATATTTAAGGGGGCTCCCATACAACAAACGTGATTTTTTTGCTCGTTATTGATAACGACAAAAGGTAGACGCTTGAAATATTCACAGAATATTTAGTTAAATGTTCACTTTAAAAATAAATATTTAAATTAAAATAAAACAAATATTTAAGGCCCCCCAGACAATAAACGTGATTTTTTTTTATAATGGTACGGTACCCTTCGTACGCGAATCCAACTCGCAATTGGCCGGTTTTAATAAGACTACTCCTGCGTTAGGCATACTCCCGGTGTCGCGGGGGACTACAAACATTCAAACTACGGACACAAAGAGGACCCAGCCAGACGCTGAACAACCACTTGTGGAGCATACACTTGTGGAGCATACAATTTTTCTCGTTTGGTGTTCGAACCCACAACACTCCGTGCAGTATCAGCAGCAAGGCTTCTACTTATCCACTACGCCATCCGTGTAGTTCAGGCACTAGAATGGAGCCATCAAACAGTTAGCTAGCTCTCTGGTTCTGACGCAATGTTATAATTCAGCGTGAACATATTTCTTAATAGATGACACTAATACAACTGCGACGGATGGCTTGTTAGTTCATTAGTTCCACTTTTCATACGAGGGTGACCAATTCGATTCAAGTGCGGGTATTTTTAGTTATGTTGTGCAATACTTATGGAATTTTTAGACATGCAGGATTCCTCTTGATTTTCCTTCACGCGATTTTCCAAAGTGAGCGATAATTAACTATTTAGATTTAACGACTAGTAGAGCCTCGCTGATGTCAGCATGAATGTGCCGGCTCGACCGGGGAAGGACTACCCTCTCACAGAATATCACAGTGAAATACCAGTATTCCTACTGTTGTGTTTCGTTCGGTGAGTGAGAATGCCGGAGCCTCAATCACCCCCTTTCCCCATCCCGCTCCTTCTCCTTCCCACTTCCTTTCCTAAAGGGTCGACAACGCGCAAGTGATACCTCTAGTATTGCAGTCGTCCATACACTACGGTGAACACTTACCATCAGGAAACAACAGTAGGAACACTGGTATTTCAAGTCGATATTCTGTGAGAGGGTAGCCCTTCCCCGGTCGAGCCGACCCATTCAAGATGAAATCAGCGAGGCTCTACTACTTTCAAAGATAGTAGAGATAAGAGGGAAATTATATAATATATAATATATATTTATTGCTTAAAACTGTGTGTACAATGGTGTTAAGTACATAGTATTAGAATCAACAGTTACCCATTCGGGTATTGCAACTTTACATTAGTTAATTCTAGTATACATCAATAAATACTTAAAAACTACACATATTATTTCATCATCATCCTCATCATGATCATCAGGCTATAATAGTCCACTGCTGGACATAGCCCTCCCCCAAAGAGAGCCAAAGCGCTCTGCCTTCAGCTTGCCGCATAACAAAGATTCATCAGTATCATCATCATCAGGCTATAATAGTCCATTGCTGGACATAGCCTTCCCCCAAAGAGCGCCATAGCGCCCTGTCTTCAGCTTGCCGCATAACAAAGATTCATCAGCATCATCATCAGGCTATAATAGTCCACTGCTGGACATAGCCCTCCCCCAAAGAGCGCCATAGCGCCCTGTCTTCAGCTTGCCGCATAACAAAGGTTCATCATCATCATCATCATCAGACTATAATAGTCCACTGCTGGACATAGCCCTCTTCCAAAGAGCGCCATAGCGCCCTGTCTTCAGCTTGCCGCATCCAGCATCTGCCTGCAGTCTTTCGCAGATCGTCATCCCACCTGGTCGGAGGGCGTCCTACACTACGTTTACCGAGTCGCGGTCTCCACTCAAGAACACGCTTACCCCAGCGGTTGTCTGTTCTTCGCGCGATATGGCCAGCCCACTGCCACTTCAGCTTGCTAATTCTCTGGGCTATGTCGATGACTTTGGTTCTCTGTCAAATATATATTCGTTACGAATCCTATCCTTCAGAGAAACTCCGAGCATAGCTCTCTCCATAGCTCGCTGAGCGACTTTGAACTGGTGGACCAACCCTACCGTGAGTGTCCATGTCTCGGCTCCGTAGCTCATGACGGGTAGCACGCACCGATTGAAAACTTTCAACACATATTATTTATTATCAAAAAATTCTCTTTGACTATAGAATGCATTATTAATAAGCCACTTCTTTAAGACATTTAAAAAAGTACATTTACGCGAGCGAAACTGCGGATAAAATTTAGTCATCAATAATTCCGTAACAATCTCATCCATTTTAGTTTATAAACATAAGATTGACCTATAAAAACGAAAACAACATATCACTCAAAATGGCGATTCGCGCCAAAATATTGACATTTGAGAGAAAGCGAAGGAAACATCCGCATTCAGCCAACATGGCCGCCGCGGCGCCGCTATGTACTAATAGGTGTATTGGTATGTGACATACTTATGTGATGTGTCCCATTGTAAGTAATTACGTGATTAAGATGACAAAGGCGGGGCTTTTACGTAAAATGGTGATTATAACCCTTTGTGACAGTGTTTCTAAGCTATTATAAAAGTGTAACGAAGGTCGGTCTGTAGCTATTTTGAGATAACTTTGAAAGAATATTTTAAACTAGCTTTTGCACGCGACTCCACCCGTGGTACCTTCATCAATAAAATGTACTATGTCATTCCCCAGGTTTAAAAAAATAATTATCTGTACCAAATTTCATCTAAATCGGTTAAGTGGTTTAGTCTTGAAAAGTTCACAGACAGACAAAGTTACTTTCGAATTTATATTATTACTAGATGTTGCTGCGGTTTCACCCGCGTTTATCGTTACTGCGCCGCCCCTGTGGGTTGTAGCGTGATATTATATAGCCTATAGCCTTCCTCGATAAATAGGCTATCCAACACTAAAAGAATTTGTCAAAACAAACCATTAGTTCCTGAGATTAGCGCGTTCAAACAAACAAACTCTTTAGCTTTATAATTTACTATATGTTCCCGTGGTTTCACTCGCGTTTATCGTTACTGCGCCGCCCCCGTGGGTCGTACCGTGATGTTATATAGCCTATAGCCTTCCTCGATAAATAGGCTATCCAACACTAAAAGAATTTTTCAAATCGAACAAGTAGTTCCTGAGATTAGCGCGTTCAAACAAACAAACAAACTCTTCAGCTTTATAATATTAGTATAGATAGGTACACGAGAAAAAGAAAAAAGAAGTTAACATAACTGAATGCAGACGAAACCGCAGGCAAAGCATGTATTCAATATTTCTTTGTTTAAAGTACTGTATTTTTGACGGCCTTTGTTGTCAAAAATAAATGGCTACTTAAAGTTCATTATTATTGTTTTCTTACAAAAGTTCGGTGAACAGGTAAGTAGGTTTATAACGTCCACTTTAGCCAGCTGAGGTTTATAATATGAGGATTCCGGCAACTGGGACCGCAATTAACTCGGACCGCGGTCCCAGTTGCCGGATCGATTTAATTTTAATATTTTTCTTACGGCAACTGGGACCATCCATAAATAAATACAAAAATCTATTGTTCAAGCCAAAAACAGTACAGTCAAACGAAAAAATGTTCAAAGTAATAATATAAAAAAAAATACTCTTTGATTCAAAAATACTATTTTATAATTTACTTATCCTAGACATGAAATAACAAGAACGGTAATTAACGGGTGTTTTTTATATCATATTCTATTACTACATGATATTTTTGAAACAAGGAGTTTCTTTTTTATATTATTACTTAGAAAATTTTTTCGTTTGACTGTACTGTTTTTGGCTTGAACAATAGATTTTTGTATTTATTTATAGGTGGTCCCAGTTGCCGGCAGAAAAATATTAAAATTAAATCGATCCGGCAACTGGGACCGCGGTCCGAGTTAATTGCGGTCCCAGTCGCCGGAATCCTCTATATTATCAGCTCTGTAATAAACTGTCCCACTGCTGGGCACAGGCCTCTTTTCAATGTGTGGGTTAGCCCACAGTCCAGCACGCCGCCTCAGTGCGTGTTGGCAGACTTCACATATCTTCGAGAACATTATGTAGAACTCTCAGACATGCAGGTTTCCTCTAAATCTTTTCTTTACAGTTAAAGCGAGCGATAATAATAAAATGAAGACTGCGCCGAGCGTAGGACAGATAATGACAGAGCTCGTGCGGCGCATATACAAATCGGCGCGCGGCCGCCATAGTAAAATTGTATGGAGGATTTGAAGTGCTTTTCTGATAAATATGTATCTTTATTTTCAACCAATCTATACTAATATTATAAAGCTGAAGAGTTTGTTTGTTTGTTTGCTTGAACGCGCTAATCTCAGGAACTACTGGTCCGATTTGAAAAATTCTTTCAGTGTTAGATAGCCCGTTTATCGAGGAAGGCTATAGGCTATATATCATCACTCTAAGATCAATAGGAGCTGAGCACCAATGAAGAATGTTTCAAAATCGGAGGGTATTTTTTCCTTTTGAGAGCTTCCGCTGCGTGCGCTGCGTAAACAGTTAAAGTTTCGCAAAAATCATGTATGACAGAATTGTTCCCTTTTAAAAGTTCTAAAAAAAGTCCGCGACAGCATATGTCTATCTTTTAAGGTTGGCTCACTATAACCATTTTTATGCTAACGAAATTTATTCTAAAATAATGCATTATTTGCGAAGGTATTATTATAAACATGATATTAATCCTTATCCAAATAAATACGTTATTCATCACAAGTATTTAATTTAAAACAAAATTGCCCTGTACATCATTCGATTTCAATGAATATCTTAGGAGATATCGCAGTTTTAAAATAACATTGCAGCAAAATAATTACCCATTACAGACATAGTACAAACGATGTTTCTCCTGGTTTATTCTGCGTGATTACTACTGGCTCGATTTGAAAAATTATTTTAGTGTTGGATAGCTAGGCTATATAACATCACGCTACGACCCACGGGGGCAGCGCAGTAACGATAAACGCGGGTGAAACCACGGGAACATCTAGTAACTTAAATATTTGGGACGGACAAATTGTAACATAACTATTTATGTTTCGTTTAAGCTGTAAAATAGGATTTCTACTGTTATAACCTAAAAATCACGTAACACGAGCTTACGTTCTTGAATTTTTCGTGCAAATTTACGTAATTTTGTAGGCGAAAATATTAATTATTTTAAGTTTCTTACACGGAGTGATTGTAAACACATTCATTGTTATGATAAATGTATATTTTATATTTGTATTAAACAAAAAGTGTTGATTTTATTCACGTAACTGTGATCGCCTGTTTTGGCACATTTCGCTCGGCGCAGTCTTAATGAATTGCCTTAGGATTGAACTCGAAACCTCTCTGTGGCAGTACAACGGTGTTCCGCAGGATGTCACTGCATTTAATGTTGATACTGTTTGCACAAAAAGATTTATTTTGATTGCTATTTGTTCTTGTGTGTAAAATCTTTACATAGTATGAAATGAAGTAGCTGCCGCTGTCTGTTCGCTTAGATCTTTTAAACTACTCAACGGATTTTAATGTAGTCTTCAGCAATAGATAGAGTGATTTAAGTGGAAGGTTTATATGTATAATACATACATATTAGATTATAAAACAAAGTCCCCCGCCGCGTCTGCCTGTCTGTTCGCGATAAACTCAAAAACTACTGAACGGATTTTCATGCGGTTTTCATCAATAGACAGAGTGATTCCTGAAGAAGGTTTAGGCGTATAATTTGATAAAGTTATGTACTACTCGTGCGAAGCCAGGGCGTGTCGCTAGTCTACACTAATATTATAAAGAGGAAAGATTTTTTTTGTTTGTTTGTTTGTATTGAATAGGCTCTAAAACTACTGAACTGATTTCCAAAATTCTTTCACCATTAGAAAGCTACATCTTCACTGAGTAATATAGGATATATCATATTAAAAAAAAATTAGGGATCCCTACTAAAATTGAAATAATGTACCCAAGGTGTGAAAAACTAAGTCATAAAATGTCTGCCATCGCATGCGCTGCGGAAACTATTGATGATAGAACAAAAAAATGTTCTAATAACGCAAGCGAAGTTGCGCGGGTCAGCTAGTATATGTATATAATCAAACATAGGCAACCAAACTATTGGCTAGTCTATCTCTCCTAATATGTATTAATGTCCTCCAGACCAAATTTTGGTCATAGCTTGACGAGGAGTGTATATATTATAATGAAGTATCGCGCACTGGAAACACATTATGTCCTCCAGAACGAATTTCTGTGGCAAATCTTAACGGAGACTGGCCATCTGTGCAGGAGATACGATAGTGCACAAGTGTGTGCGCAAACACAAGTGCACTCTCTGTTCCCTAACTCTCATGATCCGACGGGACGGCAATCCGACACGACCGGAGAGAGATCAGGCGCAGGACCAACGGCTTTACGTGCTTTCCGAGGCACGGGGGTGTCTAACACCGCCAACTTCCTAACTACGGGTTGCTACTGAGATTTCTTAACTGAAAAGCCTAATAACTGTTTGTTGTCCCGACCTGGTATTCGAACCCGCGACGTCAGGCGTGGCAGTCGGTTACACTAACCACTACGCCATGGAGGTCGTCATATTCAGGAAAATGAAAACAACGGACACATCAACTATTTGTGGCTGCCACCATTTTTTGTCCCTCTTGGGAATCAAACCCACAACACTCGGTGAAATAATGACCACTAAAATCACTACGATCCATCCGTGTAGCACCTTAGTTCCCAAAGTGGTACAGGTGGAACCCCAGGGGTCCACGGGGGACTCGACGGGGGTCTACGCAATAACATTTCATAAGCGGGGTCCACAAAACTTTATTTGCTAAAAAAGGGTCAGCCCGTAGAGATTTGATCAAATTTTTTAATTGCATGAACTTGTTTGATTCTTCACCAATACAAATACGAATGACAAGGAATACAGTAGAAACTAGCTGTTACCTGCGACTTCGTCCGCGTAGAATTTAACTAAAAAATGTTTGTCTCCGCGGAACCTATTATTTTTTCTAAAATGAAAGTAGCCTAAGTTACTCCTTATAACATCAGCTATCTGCCAGTGAAAGTCCCGTTAAAATTGGTTCAGCCGTTTCGGAGATTAGCCGGAACAAACATACAGACAGACAACAATTTTAAAAATAGTTGTTTTCGTATAGGTACCTTTTATACTTTCATATGCATTAGATAAAAAGCTGTTATTTTGACATTACAAACAGACACTTCAATTTTATTTATTTGTATAGATGTAGCTGCAGGGGGTCCACCGGGACCAGTTAAATTTTGAAAGTGATCTATGAGAAAAAAAGTCTGGGAACCTCTGGTGTAGCGTCACAATAGCACCTGTCGATAACATGGTCTGAGTAGAAAGTGAACAGGTTTTGTCACAGTCAAAGTTACGGCTTCGAACCCGCGGTGTTACGTAATGCTTTCAAGAATTCCTTTCAACTGTGAGGCTTTAAACGTGTTATACGAGTCTCCGCCCGCGGCGTCGCTTAGTACCGATGTCGAAAGATTCGGTGATCTTGTGGGCTGTTTACGGATGTGATTCATGAGGTCCCAGATTTGAAACTTGCGTAAGGCCAGTTATTTGGGTGAAGCCATTTTAAAGATGAAGTATATAGAAATTAAACTACTTTATACGGATTTTGTCGCGTTGTTTATTTTAAGACAGTGCCAGGAATGTGACATAATTTTGAAATTATTTAACTACTAGACATCAATTCAGATGTCATGTTGTCATTGTGTGTCATTTTCATTTCATTTATTTATTCAATAACAATTTAAACATTGTGTGTGAATATACAATAACAATAAGTAGACAATCATTTAAATAAAAAACAATATTGCAAATGAGATAACAAATTAAGTAAATCAAAATTAAAGTAATAAATAAAAACAAATTAATAAGTAGTTATGTCAGAAAAAAATGATTGAAAAAATGTCTAAAAAGGAATGTCAAAGGCAAATATTAATTACATACATAATATTGTAGGTGCATGTCACAATTACAAATAAATTATATTATAGATGTTTACATGTCATTGATGGAATAATTACATTCTTCTGACAACAACAGCTTGAGCTCATTTTGGGAATCCTTTTTTATCCCCGACGCAAAAACGACGGGGTGTTATAAGTTCGACGTGTGTGTGTGTGTGTGTCTCGTCTCTGGCATCGTAGCTCCCGAACGGATAAACCGAATTTAATGTAGTTTTATTTTGTTTGAAATGTGAATTAGTCGGGAGTGTTATTAGCTATGTTTGATGAAAATCGGTCCAAAATGGCCGTCGCCACAAAATAGCGGATTACATATTTTTTCACAACCCTCTTAATATGGGTATCAAATGAAAGGGCTTGACTAGTAGAATACTATACACTATGATAATTTTCAAATCCAAGATGGCCGCCACCGCAAAATGGCGGATTACTATTTTTATTATTTTGTGTCGGGAGTTTTTAAAATTTTTAATTTATAGTTTTGTATTGAATTTTACAGTATTGTAAGTTTTATACTTGTAATTATTTGAATTAACATTGTTGTTATATCTGTACTTTATTTTGGCTGTGTTGCTGTGTCTCCTGTTATTGAGGAAACAGTCATGTCCTATTCTAGTGTAAGTCTGTAATTGATGTGTATTTCTTGTTGGAGCTTTAAAATAATATATAATTAAATGTTATTAAGTAAAAGCGATATAAACAGTACCTAGATTCGACCGATAAGGAGTCTGAAAGTAAGATGTGTTGTAGATTGCGTGACAGCGGCCACGCGTGACGTGCCGTGACCATGACAGATTGTAATAATATGTAATGATAGGAAAAATAAAAGTGTTCTTTATGGCTAATACTTTAATGTGTGGTTTGAAATATATTTTATTGTTATAATTTATTTAAGTGAAAACTTCTTTAGGCGCGTTGAGCACTTCTTGGATGAACAAAAATCATGGAACTCGCGACATCGTCACCGAAAGCTTTCCATTTTTGAACTATTTTTGGTTAATAAAGAAGTGTTTATGATCAAGGATTAAAGTTTTCACTTCTATCGGCAGTCCCCACAGACTGCCCCAATTTTTTTCACAGCATCGATAGCCTAGTGGGAAACCGTTGGACTGCCACGCACAGGTCTCGAGTTCGATCTCAAGGCATCGTGAGGAAACCTGCATGTCTGACAGTTCTACGTAATGTTCTCGAGGATATGTGAAGTGTACCAACACGCACTGGGGCGGCTTGCTGGACTGTGGACTAACCCTTCTCACTCTGAGAAGAGGCCTGTTATTAATTTATTTATTTTCCGTTCTCAAAAGAACTTCGGGATAAAATAAAAACAATCTATAAGTACTAATATTAAGCTGAAGAGTTTGTTTGTTTGTTTGAACGCGCTAATCTCAGGCGCTACTGGTTCGAATTGAAAATTATTTTTTTGTTGGATAGCTTATTTATCGAGGAAGGTTATAGGCTTCATAACATCACGCTACGACCCACGGGGGAGGCGCAGTAACGATAAACGCGGGTGAAACCGCGGGAACATCTAGTCTTATATAAAAACACTTTATTGCGTAAAAATTTAAAGTCTATCCATCGACTAATTTACAAGTTATACGGATACAAATTTACGGAAGTAGAATTTTTATTATCAAGTTAGGATTCAAAATTATCTTTCTAGATTCTAGCATTTAAATATATTTAAGTTAAAATGACAAAATGTCAACGTATTTGATTATAAACCTGTTTTGATATTTGGATTTCAGTTTTTTATATAACGGAAATGGATTTAAAATGGCGGTTGTCACACAGCTGATTAAACTGTTCAGGGTTGTCACAGGATTGCATTATGGTTGAACGGATGGGGTGGTGTGTGCGGCCGCCGCGCCACTGCGCGGAGTGTTGTGGGTTTGAATCTCATGCGGGACAACAATTTGTGTAATCTGAATTCTTTTGATTTTGGGTGTTGCTTGTGTACGATGTTGATGTGAAACACCTATAGCCGCTCGTAAAACTGTTTGTTTGTTTGAACGCGCCAATCTCAGGAACTACTGATTCGATTTGAAAAAATATTTTATTGTTGGATAGCCTTTTTATTGAGGAAGGCTATAGGCTATATAACATCACGCTCTGACCCACGAGGACGGCGCAGTAATGATACAAGCGGGTGACACTGCGGGAACATCTAGTATGTAATATCATATGTGTTTACTACAACACGTGTGATATTATATTAATTATTTAAGTACTATTTAAGTGTATAAACTTTACGTATATCTCTAAATACACTAACTTTGCAATAAAAAGATTGGGCAGTCCTTGGGGTCTGGCGATAGAAGTGACAACTTTAGTCCTTGATCATAAACACTTCTTAATATATAAACCAAAAATAAAAAAAGTGTGTGTCGGATTCGATTCTCTCAGGGTTTATTGGGGGTCAAAATTTAGTTATTTTTTGCGTAGGACGCACCATTTCTTAGATATTGTTAATATTCTAAAATAATTTTAAAATGGAAAGCGTGGGAGCGTGACGATGACGCGAGTTCTATGATTTTTGTTCACCCAAGAAGTGCCCAACGCGCCTAAATAAGTTTTCACTTCAAAATAATTAAAGTTCTTTGTTTTTGTTAGAATACGGGCAACTTTTTGAAAAAAAGCACTATGTACACACACACATTTTTATATAAATATTACAGCTGGCAACCCTAACACCACTAACATTTCTTTTGCTAATCTCTTTTTGGAAGATGATCTTTAATTATATAATATTGATTTAAGTTTATGCGAATGGCAGTTTAAATATATTTGCACTAGAAATTGAGATCACGGATTACGGAATCAAATCTCACTTGGTTTCTATACATTCGTTTGCTTGTCATGTGGCCATATTGAGAAAGTGATTAAGATAATTATATTTTATTTTGTAAAACATAAGTAAAAACATACAAGGTATATAGGTGGAAGCAACACAATCACAAATATAAATCCTAACTAATCCTAATTCGAACTATCATAATCCTAATCCTAACTTCCTAACTAATATCATAAAAGTGAAAATGAGTGTGTTTGTTTGTTTGTTTGTTACCTAAACCACCACTGAACCGATCATCCTGAAATTTTGCATATACGTTGTCAGATGTACAGAAACGGACATAGGCTACCTTTCATCCAGAATAAAGTTACTGTTCCCGAGGAAAACAACAATAACGTTCTTATGATAATAGATGGCGCCACGTGTCTTTCGAATCATGATTGAATTATATTATTACAAGCAGAGTTCAACCCGAATTGATTGTCAAATTCTAAATTTAAGCTATTTAGATTAAATGTTTGAAAATTATGTAATAATTTAATTTCAATGTGCATAGTAAAGAAATGCTTTATTTATATTTTAACATTTTGGGGAAATAAACAACTGTACAGTACAATATATTATATACATATATATATATATATATATATATACATTGGTAGTTATAAAATAGCTTATAGAAAAGTAAAACCAATAACATTTTCCACAATTTACAAAAAAGCGATAATCATTAAGAACTAAATAATTATTGCAGCTGTGCATGTGTGTATGTATGTGTGTCGTGTTCAGAATGCTTGTTTATTTGATAATGATGAGAGTATTTATAATACAACTAGCTGTTACCTGCGACTTCGTCCGCGTAGATTTTAACTAAAAAGTGTTTGTCTCCGCGGAACCCTATTTTTTTCTAAAATCAAAGTAGCCTATGTTACTTCTTATAACATCAGCTATCTGCCAGTGGAAGTCCCGTCAAGATCGGTTCAGCCGTTTCGGAGATTACCAGGAACAAACAGACAGACAGACAAAAATTTTAAAAATAGATGTTTTCGTATAGGTACCTTATATACTTTCATATGCATTTGATAAAAAGCTGTTATTTCGACATTACAAACAGACACTTCAATTTTATTTATATGTTTGTCTTGGTCTGGGTGTTTCTATGTATAATATGTATGTATTTACATACATATATGTATGTTTATCTGTTGTCTAATAATACAAGCTCTGCTTAGTTTGGGCTAGATGGTGTTGTGTGTATGTGATAGAATATTATACAAAAAAAAAACTAGATACATTTTTTCCACTTTGAGGATTCAAGTTTAAGATAACATAATAATAATGCTATGAATAAAAAAAAGAACCTCTTTTTATTTCGTGCCATTGGCAAATGTCATGGGTCCCTTCGAGAAAACAAAAAGCAACATTGTGTCTATAGCTTTACTATAGTGTAACTAAACCTACATTCAAAACTGTTTGTGAATTTGTTTAAGTAGTTTATTTATACACAGTGATGTTATATTTAAGCTAAGTGGATGCGACGACGGATATTGAAATGTTATTCTTTGTTAGGGTTCCATAAAGAGCAGCGATAGCTTAGTGGGGAGACCAACAGACTGTCTCGGGTTCGAACTCACGTCGCGCACCTCTGACTTTCGGAAGTTATATGACTTTTCGAAATGATGTGCGTATTGATTGACAATTATCGGCTGCTCCGTGCCTCGGAGAGCACGTTAAGCCGTCGGTCCCGGCTGCCATGAACATCTATGGCAGTCGTTATTGGGAGAGTGTCGACACAAAAGATCCCACTGGGTCGAAGTATCGCCGGTCTGCACTGACTGGCCCCTTCATAAGATAAGATAAGATAAGATAGGGTTCCGTACCCAAAGGGTAAAACAGGACCCTATTACTAAGACTCCGCTGTCCGTCTGTCTATCCGTCTGTCACCAGGCTGTATCTCATCAAGCGTGATAGTTAGACAGTTGAAATTTTCACAGATGATGTATTTCTGTTGCCGCTATAACAACAAATACGAGTATATTATCACGTAAGTGACGAATTGTCTATGTGATAATATAGATCTTTAAACCTAACCTAAGCAAATATATCATGTAAGGAGATCGCTTCTAGCAGCTTTATTTAAAAGATATCTCCTGCACTAGGAATAATTCTTGTGTCGCGGGGACTTCAGTCTCACAAACATTCAAACTACGGGCACAAAGAACTCCCAGACTCTGAACAAACATTTGTGGATTAAACAATTTTTTGTCCCGTGTGGGATTCGAACCCACAACACATCGGAGCAGTGACAGCGGCGGCGACTACTTAAACCACTGCGCCATCCGAGCAGTCAATTATCCTAATCCTAACTAATATTATAAAAGCGAAAATGAGTTTGTTTGTTTGTTTGTTACCTTATTACGCCTAAACCACTGAACCGAACATCCTGAAATTTTGCATATATGTTGACAGGTGTACAGAAACGCAGATAGGCTACCTTTCATCCCGAAAAAAATTACTGTTCCCGAGGAAAACAACAATAACGTTCGTATGATAATAGATGGCGCCACGTGTCTTTCGAATCATGATTGAATTATATTATTACAAGCAGAGTACAACCCTACCTGATTGTCAAATTCTAAATTAACGCGAGCGAAGCCGCGGGCAAAAGCTAGTTTAAAATAAATTTGGTGCAGTCTTTGGGGACTGTCAAGAAGTCAAAACTTTAATCCTTGATCATAAACACGGGGCGGGTCGTCTGCTAGTTCCTGATACTCTCTTGCGGGTTATTAAGGAGGTTAAAATTTCGTTATTTTTTGCGTAGGACGCACCATTTCGTAGATATTGTTAATATTCTAAAAAAAATAAAGCGTAGAAGCGTGACGATGACGCGAGTTCTATGATTTTTGTTCACCCAAGAAGTGCTCAACGCGCTAAAGAAGGTTTTACTTCAAAAATCTTATTGACTTTGTTTAAACTTTGTTAAAACAAAAATAAAATACACTCAAAAATATTGAATCAAATCAGTACGTACACAATCAAAATTTCAATTTATTTATGAATATTTTAAGAGTTTTGGATACATAATATGTAACAGCGATTAATAATTATTAGTTAGATTAGATAATGCACTTTAGCCAACGGATTAACAGTAAAAGTAACCTAAATATATTCTATGATGGTCAAACTATAGACGAGGTAGAAACAACAACATTTTTAGGGCTCCGCATAGACAAAAAACTAAATTGGAAATCTCATATTGAACTTTTGTGCAAGAAAATAAGTAAATCTGCTTATGCCTTACACACATTGTCATCTATAATAGGTGTGGAGGCATTATTAACGGCCTATAATGGTTTAGTGGAATCCCATCTACGCTATGGCGTCATATTTTGGGGCAACTCAACAGAAAAAGACACGGCGTTCAAGGCTCAAAAGAGATGCGTAAGATCAATGTTTAAAATGAAACATACTGACAGTTGCGTGCCGGTATTTAAAAAATACAAATTACTCACCTTGCCATGTTTATACATTCTGGAGATAGCGGTATTTGTGAAAACGAATCCGGATCGTTTCAAACGGTTAGATGACGTAGTCCCGCGTAATAGACGAGATAACAGCAGGATATGTCTTCATAGTGCGGGAACAACATTTATGCGCAAATGTCTTTTGTATGGCACCATTCATATTTAATAAATGCCCTAAGAGTTGGAGAGAACTGCCCTTATTGCTTTTTAAGAAGACGCTGCGTAAATTCTTACTTAATAAAGCCTACTACAGTGTTTTAGATTTTTTTTAATGAGAGGGATTTTACTCTTCCTATTATTAATGTAGATAAGATTAAGTAGACCTAATTTGTTTTTTCAGTATTTTAATTTAGGTTTTTAAATTGAATGTGTATAACACTAATGTTTTTGCATGCCGATTGGTAAAATATGGCTGAACACCATAACATGTTTATCACCTTTTTTTGTACCCATATTTGCAAAATAAATTATCTTTTATCTTTAGTTTTCTTTTTAAAACAGATATTTGTTAGGAAAGGGTTCACATCGATAGTGCAATAGGTCCCAGGTGGGGTTGCCAACTATTTTTGCCAAAAAAACGCATAAAATGGTTTGAATAGGAAAAAAATAAAGTAAGTATTTGGAAGAAAAAGTATTTTTTAAATTTTATGTTTTTATTTCTTAAAAACGCATTTCGTGTGCTTTTAGCACATGCTAAGAATTTCTTGCTATCTTTAAATTTTTCAAAGCTTGTTTGACAATCAAAATTTAAATTTAAATAAATAAACAATTAGTTTTTAATTAAATTTATTGACGCTCTTTTTCTTTCTTCTCGTCGCCACTTTAGATCACTTAAAAACGTCAGTAAAAGCATCACAGTAAAGGTTGGAAATAAAGTATTTTCATATACTTTATTTGTATGCAAAAGTATAAAGTATAATTACCAAAAATAAAGTAGGATATTATATATTTATTATAAAGTATGGTTGGCAACCCTAGTCCCAGGCTCGATTTCCGGATCGGGTAAATGTTACGGTAATAATAATAATTGTAAAAAGCCAGTACGATTTTTTGTTAAGAAATTAATTATTTATTAACCATTGAGTCTGAAACTGTGTAAGAAATTTACCATTAGGTACACCGTATGGGTATTTACCATATCGACATTATGAGGAATATTATATTATTATAGGATATTATGAGGAATTAAATCCGCCCTTTCATAGACAATTATTCGGCCCAGAAACCATAAACTGCATGAATGGCACTCACTTTTTCCCTCCATCGCACAGAACCATTGATGCAATAAAAATATTAAAATAAAAAATGTCTACGCATAAAAAGTGCGTGATCAAATATAAATTAAATTTAAATTTAAATAATACACACGTAATAATTACAATTTATAAATTATAATATTATAAATAATTTCTATTTCACCTTGTTGTGTTACGTAAATATTAAAAATATCTCTTAAACATATATGACGATTAATATTTAAATTTAACTTATATTCAAACAGATATTTTCTAAATCAACATTTTGTTGTTTTAACTTTAATACTTTAAACTTAATATAAACCATAATCTCCAAAAAACAAAGTCCACTTTCCTTCAAAGAAAGTTCAGAAAGATGAACTATAAATCTATTTTGGAAATTAAACCTTAGACATATAGTTATAAAGTTGCATTTCTTCCGCAGTTGTCTCTTGAGGTCGTCATATTGCGATGTAGGAAACAACACCTACTTTCTTAAAGACCATTGAGAGTATCTCCAGTTTCCATCCTTAGTTCATACGAAACGGACGCTTTAGTAACAAATTAAAAAAAAACAAGAACTTAAATACTAAGGACTTGTGCCACGAAAATTGAGATAAAAAAATAAAAGCGCGCGGAATGCAGTGACATTTGTGATTATATATTTCATCAAATAATTATTTGTGTTTACGAAACGGTTTTTTGAGTGCTGTTGGATACTTTGAGGCGAGCTTTCTTAGTTAATTTACGAGAAAATGGTGAGTGATTTTAATTTTACTTTATTGTGAAAACAATTCGTGTATGATGACATAATGACCGATCGGATATCACGACAATTTAAAAATTCGATTATACAGTCATATTAAATGTGTTGTGTTATATTTTAACAAATAAATTAAAGCTTTGTTGAGTTATAATAAAATAATAATAAGATTGCAGTAAATTATAAGTAATAAATTATAGTTATTATTTAATTCGTAAGAAAGAAAACTATAATAATAATATAATCAATTAAATATAATGTGACGCACTTACAAATTTTAAATATACCTAATTATGTAATTAAATGAAAAATAAAATAATAATAACTAATTATCTTTTACTACAGAAAAATTTATTAGTGTAAGTACCAAAAAAATTAACAGATAATGCTAATTATTTACTTAATTGTTTAGCTAATCTAAAGTTAGTTTCGTTTTTAAAATAATATCTATTTAAAATAATACAATTTAATTACAATTATATATATTTTTTTATAAACTTATTGTCTATACATTTAATAAATACACTCACGTCTCTATTCCCAAGGAGCAGGTAGAGGTGTTTTAGACCCAAATAACGCGAGCTATGTATATGTTTAACACGCTTTTATTAGTTTCACTTGTATGTTTGTCTGTATGTAACTGACTCCTTTGAGCTAGATTTTGACCCACTTCAAACGGCCAGATTTCATTTAAACGTTGTAGACTTATCAAGGAACGATGACAATTTAAAAAAATTAAAGCAAACATGCTTAATTTTAATGTAAAAAAGCGTGGGGTTATTAAAATATCTTAGGAAGCACCCCACGCTTTTTTACATTAAAATTATAAAATTATTTTCTACATTTTAGTTTTTTTTTAATAAATCGTGTTTATTTTATTTTTTTTAAACTATTATTTTTAGATCACACGTTACAGGGGGCGTGCTGAACAGTTACAGCCTTCATACTGCTAATAAAAATTTCTTAACAGTCAATCTAATAATTTTTGCCCGACCCAGGTATCGAACCACGATACCTCCTACACAACAGTCGCATTCACTACCGATGAGCCACTGAGGCATCAATTAATGTCATTTCAATTAATCATATAATTTAATACGATTTTATTTTCTAAGCTAATTATTATTAGAAAGTATAATTTATTATTAAACTTTCATGCGCTAGAAGTATGATACATTTAAATGTATTAAATGAAAGTGTGTGATATTTTTATCTAGATATATATAAAAATCTCGTGTGTCAAGGTGTTATCCGAAATGGCTTGACAAACTTTTTTATGAACTACTGGCTTTTGCCCGCGGCTTCGCTCGCGTTAATTTAGAATTTGACAATCAATTCGGGTTGTACTCTGCTTGTAATAATACAATTCAATCATGATTCGAAAGACACGTGGCGCCATCTATTATCATACGAACGTTATTATTGTTTTCCTCGAGAACAGTAATTTTTTCGGGATGAAAGACATAGGCTATATGTCCGTTTCTGTACACCGGTCAACGTATATGCAAAATTTCAGGATGATCGGTTCAGTGGTTTAGGCGTGAAAGGGTAGGGTAACAAACAAATAAACAAACATCATGGATTTGGTAGATATGAGAATAGGTCGTAAAGTATATTTCATACCGCTAGGTGATTAGAGTGTCCCGTCGTCCCTATCGTTTGAATATATGGCAGAACAATGTTAGCCGGCTCAATTAGGATGTATATAAAATTTCAGTTTCAGTATGTTTGTGTCCGCAAATCTTAAAACGTAGTCGATAGTTTGACTTGAGATTTTTACACAACGTTGCATTTGTATATAAAACTGTTTTTATATACTTTTTATAGGGATTAAATATAATGACCACCAAAAATAGTAATTGCGCAGCAAAATATGCTTACTAAAATATATCATAACGAGCACCTATAACCCTCAAATCACTGCATTCCGTCTCGGAAGGCTTAGGTTATGTTAGGTTCCTTCTTAAACCCATCCAAAAATAGTGACCGTCGATTGATTTTGATCTCTTTAAATATATTCTGCTGTGCAATTTGGTGATTATTTACTATTTTTGACTGTTATATTTTACTATATCTGGTGATAAGTCAAACATATGCCTTTTTTATATCCAAATTCTTATGGGAACTACTTACAAATATAATACTTTTATGTATAGAATTAGAAAAAGCAGCGATATCCTAGTGAGAGATCTTTAAACTGCCGCGCGGATGACTTGAGTTCTCGCAATTCTGACTTTTCGAAGTGATGTGCGTATTTAAACAGTTAATGATCGCTCGCTTTAACGGTGAAGGAGAACATCGTGAAACCTGCATGTCTGACAGTTCTACGTAATGTTCTCGAAGATATGTGGAGTCTGCCAATACGGACTCGGCCAACGTGGTGCACTAGGGTCTAAACCTTCCCATACTGAGAACAGACCCGTGCACAGCTGTGCGATAGCTTATACAGGGCTTATATAAATATGGAATAACTCAAAAACAGTACCTTTTTCTAGATGACAGGTAGGTATCCTATGTCCTTTTCTGTACCCCTGACAACGTGTGTGCGAAATTTCATAAAGACCTGTCAAGTAGTTAATGCGTGCAAGTGTAACAAACAAACAAACTCACATTGACATTTATAACAATAATAATAAAGTCCCCCAGACCGAATTTCGGTCACGGCGGCCATTCTTAACGGAGACTGGCCATCTGCGCAGGAGATATTATAGTGCACAGGTGTGTGCGCAAACATAAGTGCACTCTCAGTTCCCTAACTCTCATGATCCGATGAGACGGTAATCCGACACGACCGGAGAGAGATCAGGTGCAGGACCAACGGCTTTACGTGCTTTCCGAGGCACGGGGGTGTCTAACACCGCCATCTTCCTAACTCCGGGCTGCTATTGAGATATCTTAACAGAAAAACCCAATAACTTTTTGTTGGCCGACCCGGAATTAGAACCCGAGACCTAATGCACAGAAGTCACATTCACTACCGCTGCGCCATGGAGGCATTTTCATTCAGTGACATAATATGATCCTGTCCTGCATATAAATTATCGTCTATCCCAGTGCTGGGCACGGGCCGCTTCTCAGTGTGAAACATTATGCTTGCTCGCATCAATATGAACTTAAAGTGATACTTTCCATATTTAGTTGTGAAACTCACCCTATTTTCTTATACGATTTTCACGGTACATTTGCTTGAGGTATAAAAGAGATATTGATTGCTCGTACATGATCTAAAGACATTACATTTGACTCAGTTTTAGTTTTGTTACGCCGTCATGGATATTATGAATAAACGACCTACATATAGCTTTGGATAGACACGCATTTGTACGAATAGGTGATTAAAACTAAGCGCACGAACCACGAACTATGAGTAATTCCTGTGTCTTGGACTTTACAAACAATGAAATTAAACTACTATATACGTATTTTCTCGCGTTGTTTACACGTTGTGTTGTTAAACGTCGGGGAAAGTGTAAAAATAAATATAAATAGTTTTAATAGTTACAATAATTTAATTAGCTTAGCGGTTAGATGCGGGTGGCCCAAGACCGGTCTGTGTGGAAAACCTTGGGGAAGACCTATGTCCAGCAGTGGACGTCTTTTGGCTGACATGATGAATTAGCTTAGAAATTAAATTAGTATAGTTAAAAGGATTAAATATAATGACCACCAAAAAATAGTAATTGCACATCAAAATATGCTTACTAAAATATATCATAACGAGCACCTATACGCCTCAAATCACTGCGTTCCGTCTCGGAAGGGTTAGGTTATGTTCACCCAAAAATAGGAGCCCCGCGAAGCAGGGCTCCGTCGACTTAGTTTGATCTCTTTAAATATATTTTGTTGTATAATTAGTATTTTTTTGCTGTGCAGTTAAATACTGGCCATCATCATCATCATCATCATCATCATGTCAGCCAAAAGACGTCCACTGCTGGACATAGGCCTCCCCCAAGGTTTTCCACACAGACCGGTCTTGGGGCACCCGCATCCAACCGCTTCCCGCGACCTTTACCAGGTCGTCGGTCCACCTTGTGGGAGGCCTACCCCTGCTGATACTAGCCATAGATTAATAGTAATAGTAGTGTAATAGTTTCTAAATCCTTATCCATACTTCCTTACTAATATTATAAAAGCGAAATTAAGTTTATTTGTTTGTTTGTTACCTTTTCACGCCTAAACCACTGAACCGATCATCCTGAAATGTTGCATATACTTAGTCAGGTGTACAGAAACGGACATAGGCTATCGTTCATCCCGAAAAAATGTACTGTTCCCGAGCAAAACAACAATAATGTTCTTATGATAATAGATGGCGCGACGTGTTTTTCGAATCATGATTGAATTATATTATTAGGTACAAGCAGAGTACAACCCGAATTTATTGTCAAATTCAAAATTAACGCGAGCGAAGCCGCGGGCAAAAGCTAGCTGTGTAATAAAGTGTCAAATAAACAGCGCGATAAAATCCGTATATAGTAGTTTAATTTCAACTAGCTGTTACCTGCGACTTCGATTTTAACTAAAAAGTGTTGGTCTCTGCGGAACCCTATTTTTTTTCTAAAATCAAAGTAGCCTATGTTACTATCTGCCAGTGAAAGTCCCGTCAAAGTCGGTTCAGCCGTTTCGGAGATTACCCGGAACAAACAGACAGACAGACAAAAATTTTAAAAATAGATGTTTTCGTATGGTACCTTATATACTTTCATATGCATTAGATAAAAAGCTGTTATTTTGATATTACAAACAGACACTTCAATTTTATTTATTTGTATAGAGTATAGATAAATAACATTCGCGTAAACAGAAGACGATATTATTCAATCAATGGATACAAAGCACATCCACACTCGGAGCAGCTGTTAGTGGAACACATTTTAGTCCCGTGTTGGGGGCTGTAACACTCGCTGACTCGTCGTAATGAATGACAGCGGCCATGAGACTACTTCAATCCGCTACGCCACCTGTCACTTAAGACGAGTTTCATTTTGACATGTCGCTTATTATAACACTGGCTGACCCGCGCTACTTCGTCTGCTTCATATAGAAGAATTTTCCCCGTTGTCGCAACATTTTTCATTGCCGCTCCGCTTCTATTGGTCGTAGCGTGATGTTATATAGCCTATAGCCTTCCTCGATAAATAGTCTATCCAACACTAAAATAATTTTTCACGCGTTTAAACAAACAAATTCTTCAGCTTTATAATATTAGTATAGATTAGCCGTGTATATAAACTGGCCCACTGCACTGCTGGGCATGGTCCTTTTCTGAGTATGAGAATGAGTAGCCCACAGTCCAGCACGCCGCCCCAGTCCGTGTTGGCACACTTCACATATCTTCGAGAACATTATGTAGAACTGTCAGCCATGCAGGTTTCCTCGCGATGTTTTGCTATATAATAACGTATAATTATATCCATGGGTTTGAGTTCGTGACATTGACAGTAAGTAAATAAAGTGTAAGACAGAACAGCTAGTAGCTATCTTGTCACATTAACAGCTTAACGTCCATTGTGGAGTAATAATAATAATATAATATTCTATCACATACACACAACACCATCTAGCCCAAACTAAGCAGAGCTTGTATTATTAGACAACAGATAAACATACATATATGTATGTAAATATATACATATTATACATAGAAACACCCAGACCAAGACAAACATCCATGTTCACGCACACAAATGTTTGACTTGTGCGGAATCGAACCCGCGACCTCAGGCGTGGCAGTCGGTTACCCTAACCACTACGCCATCGAGGCCGACAAGTAATAAATTGTCGTTGTATGAAAGTACTGCTTTCATGCTTTATTTACGTTCACTTGCTGTTGGTGATGCTAATTTTGAAAAGGTGTTTGTTGAGTAAGCAATGGACTTTTATATTGATTTACAGCAGTTCGATTCGCTATTACTGCGTAACCAAGACAGCCAAGTCTGACCCTCGGTTTCTGAATTGAAAAACTAGCAAAATAAAAATAAAATAAAACTAAGCATTTACTTAAGTATATGATGCTCAAATACCTACTCAAATAAATTATTAAAGCTGTAGGAAACTTAACATTGAAACACGAGTCCATATCGCACCTGCTGTGTGAATGCGACGCGTTGGCTGGACTGAGGATGGGTCTGATGGGATTGGCATATCCAAACCCTGAAGACTTCAGGCTTCTCCCTCTGAATTGTACACTGCGACTAATGCAGTACATTCATAAGGAGATAGCTTAAGTTAAATCTTGGGGCCGACACAAAAGATCCCACTGGGTCGAAGTGTCGCCAGTCTGTACTGACTGGCCCCCACACACAAGATAAGATAAGATAACATTGAAACAAAAGAAATTTAAGTTATAGTTAAGTAGAGTTTAGATTCTTTTTTTTGTATATAGCGAAGTTATGCGTATATAGGGTGTCTAACTTGATGTGTAGCCGTCTGCACACGACATTCAGCGCATTGGAAGTGGCCCGGCCACCAGTTATACCATTACGCCATCAATTGACGGTAAGCCAGTAATTCCTTAATTTAAAAAAATTGGGGCAGTCTTTGAGGACTGCCGATAGAAGTTAAAACTTTAATCCTTGATCATAAACATTTCTTTATAAACAAAAAAACAAAAAAGGGGTGGGTCGGATTCCTGATACTCTCTTAGCGGTTATTAAGGAGGTTATAATTTCGTTATTTTTTGCGCACCAATTCTGAGATATTGTTAATATTCTAAAAAAAATAATAAAGCATGGAAGCGTGACGATGACGCGAGTTCTATGATTTTTGTTCACCCAAGAAGTGCTCAACGCGCCTAAACAAGTTTTCACTTCAACAATAGAATGCATATGTTTTCCCCGCCGCGTCGCTCGCATTAATAAAGTTTTTGCAAATAAATTTCAATCACACGAAAAAAAAAAATATCTGATTGAAAAGGTACCCTATATCCTTTTCTGTTACCCTGAAAAAGTATATGCTAAATTGCACATTAGTCAATCTGTGAAAGCGTAACAAACAAACAAACTCACATTATAATAGGTATTAGTAAGAATTAGTTCAAGTCAAAGTCAAGATTTTTAAAATTACTCAATATTTCCGCGTACGATTGCATCACAAACGTTCCAGTAATTTTTATGTTCGAAACAACAATAAAACGTACACTTTTTCTTTCAAAATGTTTGCACAGAGATGGAAAGTGTCAATAAGCGGTTCTAGCTTTCCACACAAGCGAATATCAATACATATGGTAATATTATGTAAATAAACGAGAAAGTGTCGTTCCGTTATGTTAAAAATATTATCTATACATCTATATCTATACATCTATATCTATACATCTATACAAATACCTAAATAAAATTTAAGTGTCTGTTTGTAATGTCAAAATAACAGCTTTTTATCAAATGCATATGAAAGTATAAAAGGTACCTATACGAAAACATCTATTTTTAAATTTTTGTCTGTCTGTCTGTTTGTTCCGGGCTATCTCCGAAACGGCTGAACCGATTTTGACGGGACTTCCGCTGGCAGATAGCTGATGTTATAAGGAGTAACTTAGGCTAATTTGATTTTAGAAAAAAATAGGGTTCCGCGGAGACAAACACTTTTTAGTTAAAATCTACGCGGATGAAGTCGCAGATAACAGCTAGTTTATAAATATACGCTTACTAATATATTGAATACGGCTTCTGTTTTAAATATATACTAGACTAGCTTTTGCCCGCGGCTTCGCTTGCGTTAATTTAGAATTTGACAATCAATTCGGGTTGTACTCTGCTTGTAATAATATAATTCAATCATGATTCGAAAGACACATGGCGCCATCTATTATCATAAGAACATTTTTGTTGTTTTCCTCGGGAACAGTAAATTTTTTCGGGATGAAAGGTAGCCTATGTCCGTTTCTGTACACCTGACAACGTATATGCAAAATTTCAGGATGATCGGTTCTGTGGTTTAGGCGTGAAAAGGTAACAAACAAACAAACTCATTTTCGCTTTTATAATATTAGTTAGGAAGTTAGGATTAGGATAATATTTAATAGAAAGACGACATGTCTGATGTATTCCAACTAATATTATAAATGCGATTGTAAGTTTGTTTTTTACGCTTTGACGCCGCAACTACTCGATCGATTATCCCAAAATTTCGCATATACTTTATCAGGGGTACAGAAAAAGACATAGTGTAGCTTTCATCCAGAAAAAGCGAGCAAAGACACTAGCAAATACTAGCCAAAAATATAATAAATCTTGCGATTTTTGGTGCGTGTCTAATTATTTGTAATTAAGACAATTATGTGCGCGGCAAAGAAAGGCGTTTCTGTCTGTTATTCTGACAGCTTATATATCTATATATTGATACACGAAGCAAAAACTTTGTGTTGTTGTAGAATTGCGCGGACGAAGGAGTAAGAAATTTGACACAGTTAAAGTTTATGTGGAGAAGGAGGGGCGAATCCTTATTCTTGGGGAAGTTGTCTTCTTTATAAAAGAAAAAGGAAAAGAAATCCCTTTGGGGATATAGTCGTTATACTATGTATCATAGAATAGAGAAATATATATGTATTTACGTAGTACTAGCGGTCGCCTAGTGGTCAAAATTCGATCAAAACTCCTAAGCTTGCTAGTTTGTTTTCTGTTTTTCTTTATTACATATAAATAAGGTATTATTTATTGTAATAAAGAAAACTTGTAACTATGGTTACCTATAGGTATTATAGGTAACCATAGTTACAAAGAATTGTACGACGACAGACGAACAATGTCGAAGTACTTCGAACACGATTCGACTGCGTGTATCAAATGCATGGTTGTGTGCGTGTAGTGTTTTTTCATTAATTTAATGTATTTCTAATGCATATTATATAAAAATATTAGGTTTCGCCCCTCCTGCTCCATATAAACTTTAACTGTGCCAAATTTCATACTCCTCCATTCGCGCAATTTTCGTAAAAAGGGGTACAAAGTTTTTTAATTATTTTATCACACTGTAATTAAGAGAGCCATTATCATCAAAAAAGTTGTTTTCTAAAATAAAGTTGCGGTCTAGTCTAATAAACATTGAATGTGAACTGAAATCATAACCGGTCGAGTGCGAGGCGGCCTCACGCACCGAGGGCTCCGTACAACTATTTTAAATTGTATATTATTAGATTTGTCCCGCGGCTTTTCTCGCGTAAATGCAGGTTAGGTTGGTTACAGTACTTTTTTCTGGATTAAAGGTGTCTGTCCAAGTGGTTTAGAGTTTAGTGTGGTATGCGCCACATACATACTATATATGCATATACAGGATGTGTCGTAAATAGTGGTCCAGAGTAAAGGAGTCGATACACTGTATTCTTATGTATCACATACCGAAATTTTAACCATTTTCAGTTAAGGGTCTCCTAACAAGAAATAAAAGTTCTTTTTTAAAATTTCTGCACCTTGCTTCACGAATTTGGCTGTCATTTCAACAAATATCAATATTTTTTAATTCTGTTTTTTTATTATTACTCTTGAATATGTGTACTATCATATCCAAACCATTTTTTATGTTTTAAAGTCAAAGGTACTTAAAGAAATTAATCTGTTTCCAATTTCAATACTCATCTTCAGCAAATCATATGACTTTAGGGGCATAAAAAAAAATGGTTAAAATTTCCGTATGTGATACATAAGAATACAGTGTATCGACTCCTTTACTCTGGACCACTATTTACGACACACCCTGTATATACTTACAGTCCACTGTGTCAAATGATTTAGCTGTTGCAAATAAACCTTCGTAATAACTACACGTCGTTTTACTCAAAAAATCACCCGGCAATCTAAAATAATCCTTATAGATTAAACAGTGTCCTATGTCCTTTTCTGTGCTCCTGACAACGTGTATTCGAAATTTCATGATGATCGGTCGAGTAGTTAACGCGTGAAAGGGTAACAAACAAAGTCACAGTCGAATTTAAAATATTATTATAGCAGCGATAGCTCAGTGGGGAGACCAACAGACTGCAATGCAGAGGGTCTCGGGTTCGAACCCACGTCGCGCACCTCTGACTTTCGGAAGTTATATGACTTTTCGAAATGATGTGCGTATTGATTGACAATTATCGCCTGCTCCGTGCCTCGGAGAGCACGTTAAGCCGTCGGTCCCGGCTGCCATGAACATCTGTGGCAGTCGTTATTGGGAGAGTGTCGACACAAAAGATTCCACTGGGTCGAAGTGTCGGCGGTCTACACTGACTGGCCCCCACATAAGATAAGATAAGATACCATCAGGTGGGCCGTATGCTTGTTAGCCACCTTAGAAGTATAAAAAATAAAAAAACACAATAGTAGCAGCGAAATTGATATCTTCGTTTTGTCTAAAAATAGATTTAAAAGTGGCATTATTCTTGTCCTAATCATAAATATTCCTGTAACTGATAGCTGTCTTTTCGATAAGAACTCTTATTAAATAAATCTGTTAGTGTAACTTAGTGAATTTTAACCTTAGAAATTACAATTTTAGCCTTAGAAATCACAATTTTAGCCTTAGAAATCACAATTTTCTACCTCATATTTGATTGTCGTTGTTCTCTGTAATTGGCTTAGAGCTAACTCTAAGCCAGTCTTCTATACATCTATACAAATAAATAAAATTAAAGTGTCTGTTTGTAATGTCAAAATAACAGCTTTTTATCTAATGCATATGAAAGTATATCAGGTACCTATACGAAAACATCTATTTTAACAATTTTTGTCTGTCTGTCTGTTTGTTCCGGCTAATCTCCAAAACGGCTGAACCGATTTTGACGGGACTTTCACTGCCGGATAGCTGATGTTATAAGGAGTAACTTAGGCTACTTTGATTTTAGAAAAAAAAATAGGGTTTCGCGCAGTCCAACACTTTTTAGTTAAAATCTATGCGGACGAAGTCGCAGGTAACAGCTAGTTTGTAAATAAGTCTGTAGAGTTTCCTTAATAAACTCTCAGACATGCAGGTTTCCTCGCGATGTTTTCCTTCACTGTTTAAGCGAGCGATAATTGGCCGTACTCTCTGAAAAACGTTCCAACCCACAAAGTTAACATTTTGAGATAATCGTGATTGAAGTTCAATCCCGTAGTGCTTCTTCATACATGTGGGTTGGGCTACTTTTTTTTTTGTACATACGTCATAAAAGTTACAATTAAATTATCTTTTTGTGATGCAAACACAAACTCGTTCGAGTTTCACCTCATGCATGCATCATCTCATCGACTTCGACGTAACTACGTCAATTCATGCATACTAAAATACCTTACAAACTTATAATTCAATGAACAAAAATGTTATACACTGCGTAATATTAGATTTTTACATATTGAAGGTAGATTCAAAAACACGAATGTAGAACCAAGCATCGCCACGTCACCGCATTGGCTGTCTGTTGTATGAAGTCAGTGTTCATATTACTAAGTCATGATTTCATATTTAGAGTGATAGTAGAGCTACCACATTGTTCCAGCTAGTAAATAGTAACCCCGTGACTAATTTGATAATAGTAACTCGATTTTGACCCGAGCGTGGGTTGGAACGTTTTTCAGAAAGTACGTCCAATCGAGACTATGTATAAGTGTTTAGTACTGAATGTCACTGATACGCGTTCCCACGCATGCGCATTGAACTTGCCTGTATTAATTATAAGCGCTATTGTTTCAAATGCCTCGTAATGATCGTGTGAATGTTGTATGCTAATGAACGGTACATTAAAAGAGTGGGCAGGCGGTTGATTTAGACGTGTTTGGGGAGTAGTTTTGTACCTATGTAACATTTTGTGTGGTGTGAATAGGTGGTCGGAGTCTGGTTGTTCTTTGGGTTTGTTGTTTGAATGTTTGTAAAGTCTCGGAATGCTGCAATTGTTTCGAGTGCGAGAGTTGCCATCTTAAATATAATAAAATAAATATAACGATTGAAATGTTAATATAAATATTTCCAGTGCGAGATAATATGTCATATCAAAAAATAAAAATAATTATAACGTTCTCCAAGCATCCACACATCTTTACAAACTTTCATTACATACATACATACATAGATTCACGCCTGTTTCCCAGAGGGGTAGGCAGAGACTACGGATTTCCATTTGCTACCATCCTGACACACTTCTCTGGCTTCATTCACTTTCATCACATTCCTCATACACGCCCGTCGGTTCAAGGAGCTCTTAACCTGGCCTTTGTCCAGAACGCCTCCGATCTGGTCGAGAAACGTTCGCCTAGGTTTTCCTCTTGCGACAGTTCCATTCACACTAGCCTTATAAACTTTCTTAGTCAGTCTTTCCTCGTCCATTCTTTCTACATGTCCAAACCAGCTTAACATACCCTTTTTTATTCTTGTAACTATATCCACTTTCATGCCGCATCTCTCTCTAATCACACTATTTCTTATTCTATCTTTCAGAGTCGCACCACATATGCTTCTCAACGCTCTCATTTCTACAGCATTTATTCTGCTCTCATGCTTCTTTTGCCATACCCAACTTTCACTTCCATACATAAGTGTGGGCACTAATAGTCCTCTATGAACAGCCAAACGTGCCTTTTCGGAAACTTTTATTAATATTGTAATTATTTTACTAAAATGTAAATATGTAGTAAATATTTTTTATAATGCGCACTGTGCATGGTGAAAGGACTTAAAATATAATTTTTGACGTGACAACGTCTAATAAATCGATGAACGCCGGCTGCACGCACGCAAAAGGATGACTCATTGTCCCGTTACGCTCATTGTCCCATTATGCTCATTGTAACGTTACGATCGGAGCGAGAGCGCTACACGAGCGAGCGAAAGGTACGTTATGACGTTGTCACGTTAAACTATCGTCCGTAAATCGACTTTACAGACAACCAATTTTTGTGAATTAACATTTACTGCCAAGTTCAGCAAAGCAAGGGTGTAGGGCTCATCAGAAGAACGGGCAAGAAACTCATGGCAACTCTTTTTAATCGCCAAGTTTACAATAAAATTTTGTTTACAAACAACCAATTTTTTTAATATTAATAATAATTGCTTATTTCCAAGACAGTAATTACATTTTGGTTACATTATTTTGGCTTAATCTCAATTGAGTGAGACATCTGTGTCCGAACTAGATAAAAATAAATTATCTGTATTTCAGACCTCAGTGCTCTTCCAAATTATATTCCATCTGTGGTACACTTTTTACTTTAGTTTATAGAATTTTATAAAAATATTTTACAAATAAATTCTAAATCCTGACTAATATTATATATGTCAATGTGAGTTTGTTTGTTTATTACGATTTCACGCCTTAATCACTCAACTGATCATCTTCAAATTTCCCAAGCACGTTGTCAGGGGTACAGAAAAGGATATAGAGTACTTTCACCCAGAAAAAGTATTGTTCCCGAGGGATAACATTGTCCACCACGCCGCCCCAGTGCACACTTAACATATCTTCGAGAACATTATGTAGAACTGTCAGACATACAGGTTTACTTATGATGTTTTCCTTCACCGTTAAAGCGAGCGATAATTAAATATTTAATACGCACATCACTTCGGAAAGTCAAAGGGGCTTCTCTTAGCAGTCCAACGTTCTCCTACTAGGCGATAGCCTTGCTAATTCAACATATTTAGGTACTTAATATATTTTTATGCCATTACGTTCAACTAACATAATAATATGTCGACTCTACGCATACATAATCCCTGGCCCGGCATCGCGAGGTCGTCGGCCGGAGATCTACAGATTTTACTTTCCAACACGTTCCGGTTCTCGTATCAAATATGACTATCTCCCAAATAGAAACGTACAGACAACCTGTCGACCGGTCACTCAACCGGGTTAAGTAACACAAGGTGCGGCTTGGAAATGGATGGGTGAGCGAATGTTTATCTTGATGGCGAAAAATACTTTTTCTTTTATTTATTTATTTATTGTTAAGGCACTTCAACGACTTATTCACTAAACATTCAGCAAGGATTATATACATAAGTTATAACGACAGTGAATTTGTCACTTACAGAAATGCACAGCGCTTGCAGAGCAGCTTTTATTTAAATTAAAGTAAAAAGTTACATGTAAATGAGTATTCAGAATCACTCAAATAGGTTAAAACATGTGGGATAAGGTTAGGAATTGGATGGGTGATTCATATCACTCCGGGAGTGCCGGCAGAAGTGAAAACTTGAATATTGACGTTGTCCATTTTTGATATTTTGGAATGGTTAGGGAATAATTTTGCACGAATTGCTTTAATTATCTATATATTAATACGTGAAGCGAAAACTTTGGATCCATATTTATATAAAATATGCATTAGAAATACGTTAAATTAATGAAAAAACACTACACGCACACAACCATGCATTTGTCACACGCAGTCGAAGCGCGTAACTATGGTTACATATATCAATATATAATGACATATATCAGCAATATCTTACAGGCACACTTTGGTCGAATTTCGAGCACTAGGCGACCGCTAGTCAGTATAAAAGTACTATCATTTATGTGGTAAAATACAATATTCATTTATTGCGCTATCGTACACAAACATGACGATTCTCCCTCCGTCTTACGAATTTTCGATCAGGTCACGTGTCCTGACGCGAGTTTGACATATTTTACCCATCACAAAAAAAGTGCACAACACCGCTAAAGAAGTTTTCACTTCAAAAACCTCATTGAGTAAATACTTAACGTAAGCAAAGATTTAGAAATGGATGGGTGACCGAATGATTGTCTTTATGCTAAATTTCCGTTTCAGACCGTTCTGGTTTTCACGAATCAAATATGACTATCTCCCAAATAGATACACACAACCTATCGACCGTTCACTCAACCGCGTTGAGTAACCAGCGGTGCGACTTGGAAATGGATGGGTGAGCGGGAATTTTTGTTCTCACAGCATATTTTATGTTAAGGCAATTGAGAATAATTAATCAAAAAGCTCAATGAGTAAATACTTTGGTAAAGCAACTTGAGCTGAAGTTAAGAAAATGATGGGTGTCCGAATAATTTTGTCTTTATATACATCAACTAGCTGTGCCGCGCAACTTCGTCTGCTTCATATAGGAGAATTTTCCCCGGTTTCGCAACATTTTTCATTGCTGCTTCGCTCCTATTGGTCGTAGCGTGATGTTATATAGCCTATAGTCTTCCTTGATAAATAGGCTATCCAACACTAAAATAATTTTTCAATTCGGACCAGTAGTTCCTGAGATTAGCGCGTTCAACCAAACAAACAAACTCTTCAGCTTTATAATATTAGTATTGATCAGAGGTTCCCAGACCTTTTTCCTTATAGAGCACTTTCAAAATTTAGCTGGTCCCGGTGGACCCCCTGCAGCTATATTTCTATCATATTCCTTGTCATTCGTATTTGTATTGGTGAAGAATCAAACAAGTTCACATGCAATTAAAAAATTAGATCAAATCTCTACGGGCTGAACCTCCATTTTTTTGCCACGCCAACGTAGACCCCCGTCGAGTCTCCCGTGGACCTCTAGGGGTCCACCTGGACCACTTTCGGAATTAAGGGTATAGATTGAACCCACAACACTGCACAGTGTCGAAGTGACGACTTAAACCACTAGGCCATCCGCGCAGTCTTGTATAATCTGTATCCGGGCATTAACAGTGGAAACGCCACATCCTGTGTTCTGTGAGAGAGAATGCTATCCATTTCCGAGCCGTAAGTGCAAATTCAATGAATATTTATATTTTAAAAAGAAAGGCTTAACTTAAGTGAAAGAAATGTTTACAGCACTGCTTACCTACTTTTAGTTAAGCAGCGATGAGTTTGTTCCGCATTTGTCCCTCACGTTTCGTCCTAAGCGTAGAAACACGCATTCGTCCCAAAAATTGTTCCTTATTTATATCCCTAAATTTTAATAAATTTTAATTTCTTAAATTCCAATTTCGTCCCAAATTATGTTCCTTTTCTGTCCCTTTTTTGCATCGTATTTTATTGTACCGAGAGCCGTAAAATATTTTAAAATACCTTGTTGATCTCTCGGCAAAACTTTGGGCTTATTACATGACATCACGAACCCAACAACGAAACGATTTAAAATAATTTTTAACCATGTTTTGTTTGGCTATCCATATTATGCACAAAGTAGGGCGAAAAATGAATAACTGAAAAAGTTGGTCGAATGAGTTAAATCTGGAACAAACCCAGCAATAGCCTAGTGGATAACCGTTGAACTACTACTATATACAGATAATAAACTCTATAATGGTCGAATAAAATAATATCAGCCCTGTATTAAACTGTCCCACTGATGGGCACAGACCTCTTCCACTGTGAGATGTGTTAGCCCACAGTCCAGCACGCCGCAGTGCGTGTTGTCACACTTCACATATCCTCGAGAACATTACGTAGAACTGTCAGACATGCAGGTTTCCTCACGATGTTCTCCTTCACCGTTAAAGCGAGCGGTGATTAACTATTTAACGCATATGCCTGACATGACTTCGAAAAGTCTAAGGCCTTGGGATTGAACTTGAGTACTCTGCGTGTCAGTCCAACGGTTTCCCACTAGGCTATCACTGCTATATACATAAATACATACATACATAGATTCACGCCTGTTTCCCAGAGGGGTAGGCAGCGACTACGGATTTCCATTTGCTACGATCCTGACTTCTCTGGCTTCATTCACTTTCATCACATTCCTCATACACGCCCGACGCCGCGCCGGTTCAAGGAGCTCTTAACCTCGCAGCTATATAAAGAGATATTTTAATCAAATCATGTGAAGCATTGTTATGAGTTTACAATAAGAATTTAAATATCAATGCAACACGCAAGGCTTTCTCTGTAATTAATATTTAATCGAAGCCATTTTGCTTTTTAATATATTACTAGCGGTCGCCTAGTGCTCGAAATACGACCAAAGTTTGCCTGTAAGATATTGCTGATATATGTCATTATATATTGATATATGTAACCATAGTTACGCGCTTCGACTGCGTGTGTCAAATGCATGGTTGTGTGCGTGTAGTGTTTTTTCAATAATTTACATACATACATACATAGATTCACGCCTGTTTCCCAGAGGGGTAGGCAGAGACTACGGATTTCCATTTGCTACGATCCTGACACACTTCTCTGGCTTCATTCTCTTTCATCACATTCCTCATACACGCCCGTCGGTTCAAGGATTTCAATAATTTAATGTATTTCTAATGCATATTTTATGTAAATATTACGATTCGCCCGTCCTTCTCCATATAAACTTTAACTGTGCCAAATTTCATACTCCTCCGTCCGCGCAATTTTCGTTAAAAGGAGTACAAAGTTTTTGCTTCACGTATTAATATATAGATAACTAGATTTTGTCCGCAACTTCGTCTGCGTATTCTTATGTATAAAGATATATATACACTGTTATATAGGCAATCATTAGGCATGTAAACATTTCAATCTTAAAGTCACATTGTTCGGAAACCCTAACTAATATTGTAAATGCGAATGTGAGTTTGTTTGTTACGCTTTCACGCCGTAACTACTCGACCGATCATCATGAAAGTGCGGATATACGTTGTTAGGGGTACGGAGAAGGACATAAGACACCTTTTATCCAGGAAAAAAGTAATTAGGTACCTATTTCTGTCATGTTAATAGCAGCTCATTTATACCTTAGCCAAATTCGATGTAGACCAAATGTAAACAAACCTTATCATATGATTTCTAGGGTTTTCACCTTGGAATGTTTCACATTATACAAAACTTTTGAATAAAAACGATTAATCAATCATAATAATATTTGTTAAGGTATTCTATTTAAAGTTATCTGCAATGAATATTCCAAACCAAGTGTATATGTACTAAAACTGTAAAATTAAATTACGTGCGAAAGTTACTTTTGAAACCGCATCAACCTTACTGGTTTTTTGACAAAAAGGAAGAAATCTTCAAACTTTGGTTGCATTTCTAATATGCCTCCAAATAAAGAAGATCATAACATTCACATAAACAGGTGTATTTTATTTTGTTCGAATTATAAAGCTGACGCGGGACGTTCGACGGAACGTAGCGACTTTGTGCAAAGATCAAGATATCAAAAAGAAGAAAAATATTTTTGGACTTGTCTATTCTGCAATGACTTACAAACATATTATAGGTTTGATGGGATGAGGGTATTGTATTCGGTATAAGAAAATTGCAGGTTTCATGAACATATACTCATCAAAACTTACATAGTTTAGTACTCTCACGTTCTAAATAATATTGTAATATGCAGTATTTTAAATGATTTTAAAGCATTTCTATCTATCATCACATAATTTTTCACTCACAACTCTAAAAATTAAATTATGACAAAGAAAGTCGCAATCTGAGGATAACATAGATATCGAACATTATCAAAAATGTTTTTCATAGCTGCTGTCAGTGGTTGCCTAGCAACAGTTTGTTATTAAACATTCTACATCGAGTTTGGCTGTAGTATAGGAAGTGGTCGGTGTTACACACTCGGTGCCTCAGTGCACACGTTCCGCCGGTGTTTCTGAACCTGACCTCTCTCCAGTCGTGTCGGTGACGTGTAGGGTTGCCAACCGAACTTTATGATAAAGTATTGTATCTACGTTATTCCGGACAAACGTAGTTTATACTTTATGAAGTCAATAAAGTACGTCAAATACTTTATTTTACCTATGTTGACTTATTCAAGGAATTAAAATAATGTTCGGGTGTTTTGAAATAACTACACTTCAGAACATTGAGACAACTAACCATGTTAGTCTCCCTGTGAATATGGTTGCAAAGCAACCGAAACGTCGGGGAAAGTGTAAACTTAAAAACTTAAATAGTTTTAATTAATTAAAACTATTCATATAATTTTTGGAACGAAGTTCCTTACGGCAGGCTTGGAGGGGATAGGGATTTTACTGCGCGACCGAACTGAAAAAAATGTGATAGTAAAACCGGAAGAAAAAATCCGTGGAAAAAAGTGCGTGGAATAAAACCGTTAAATGAGACGTGCGCAGGCGCGACAGTCGCACACAAGCCAATAGTTTCAGCAATAGAATTTGATGACGAGACTGATTAATAAGAATTACTTATAATAATAATATTATTAATAATAAACTTTTTTTGTCGATTCTACATTAGCCGAAGGAACTTCGTTCTTACCTGGTGTCCCACGACACCACATAATTTTTAATTAATTTAAATACCTTAATTATTATTGTAGTAAAGTTTAATAATAGTAGTGATAAAGTTCCAAATTATGTTATACTAGCTGTTACTTGCGACTTCGTCCGCATAGATTTTTACTAAAAAGTGTTGGACTGCGCGAAAGCCTATTTTTTTTTGGAACGAAGTTCCTTACGGCAGGCTTGGAGGGGATAGGGATTTTGCTGCGCGACCGAACTGAAAAAAATGTGATAGTAAAACCGTAAGAAAAAACCGTGGAAAAAAGTGCGTGGAATAAAACCGTTAAATGAGACGTGCGCAGGCGCGACAGTCGCATACACAAGCGAGTAGTGTATAATACCTTTCTCTTTCTCCCTCTTTCGCTACATTAGCCGAAGGAACTTCGTTCCTACCTGGTGTCCCACGACACCACATAATTTTTTTTTCTAAAGTCAAAGTAGCCTAAGTTACTCCTTATAACATCAGCTATCCGGCAGTGAAAGTCCCGTCAAAATCGGTTCAGCCGTTTCGGAGATTAGCCGGCACAAACAGACAGACAGACAGACAAAAATTTAAAAAATAGATGTTTTCGTATAGGTACCTTATATACTTTCATATGCATTAGATAAAAAGCTGTTATTTTTACATTACAAACAGACACTTTAATTTTATTTATTTGTATAGAAAAGTGATTTAAAGTGAACATCGTGATTAAATGCGTATAAAGTAGTTTAATTTCAATTATATTCCAAACACACTTTAGAGAAATGTATTTGTTCTACACCAATTGCTACCCCCTTCGGGGATTTGAAGTCGTGATGTGACAGTAACTCTGTCACATAGTTTCACGCCACAAGTAATGTGTGTTCATAACCTTGAAGATTTAATAATACGAACAATAGACAAAATTGGGAACAATGGCATACCGCCATTTTAAAATTAGAAGAATTACATTGTTTTTGATGTTAAATATTCCACGGGTGACGCTATGGTTTAATTTAGGTCTTCTAGGTCCCCACTATACCATATAGTTAATTCTTATAATATTAATTTCAACTCTGTAGATTATTGCGGCGATTCGTCCTAGCACCTTTAAATGTGATATCATAAAGCTCCTAATATAGTTCTTATAGCTTTTATCATATTTGTTTAACGCTTAAAATATTGCAATATGTAAGCTGTGGTAAACGGTGTTGGTGACACAATTGTCAGCACCTTGTAAAAATGACTCCTTGTCTATATGTATTGCTGTCACTGTTTGTTTACCCAAATAAAGAGAAAAATAAAAATATGCAAAGATTTGCGCACGGATGGCGAAGTGGTTTAAGGGTATTGTCACTACCACCGCGTGAGTGTTGTGGGTTCGAATCCCACACGAGGCAAAACTTTGTGTGCTCCACACATGGTTGTTCAGAGTCAGCATGTTCTCTGTGTCCGTAGTTTGAATGTTTGTGAAGACTGAAGTCTCCGCGACATCCACTTCCACTTTAAATAAAACCGAAAACAAAATAATTATCATCTATACTAATACTAGCTTTTGCCCGCGGCTTCGCTCGCGTTAATTTAGAATTTGACAATCAATTCGGGTTGTACTCTGCTTGTAATAATATAATTCAATCATGATTCGAAAGACACGTGGCGCCATCTATTATCATAAGAGCGTTGTTATTGTTTTCCTCGGGTACAGTAATTTTTTTCGGGATGAAAGGTAGCCTATGTCCGTTTCTGTACATCTGACAACGTATATGCAAAATTTCAGGATGATCGGTTCAGTGATTTAGGCGTGAAAAGGTAACAAACAAACAAACTCACTTTCGCTTTTATAATATTAGTTAGGAAGTTATGATTAGGAAGGTAGGAAGTTTGGATTATAAAGCTGAAGAGTTTGTTAAAAAACAACAACGCGTTCAAACAAACAAATATACATATTTGTTTGTTTGAACGCGCTAATCTTAGGAACTACTGGTTCGAATTGAAAAATTATTTTAGTGGTGGATAGCCCATTTATAGAAGAAGGCTATAAGGCTATATAACATCACGCTACGACCAATAGGAGCAGAGCATAAATGAAAAATGTTGTAAAAACGGGGCAATTTCTCTTATGTGAAGCAGACAAAGTTGCGCGAGTCAGCTAGTCTCTATTAAACCTTTTTTTTGTACTGCTAAGGTGGCAAACAAGCATACGGCCCACCTGATGGTAAGTGGTCACCGTAGTCTATGGGCGCCTGCAACACCAGAGGCATTACTTGCGCGTTGCCGACCCTTTGGGAAAGGAAGTGGGAAGGAGAATGAGCGGGAAAGAGGGTGCTTGGGCCTCCGGCACTCTCACTCACCGAACGAAACACAACGGTAGGAATACTGGTATTTCACTGTGATATTCTGTGAGAGGTAGTCCTTCCCCGGTCGAGCCGGCACATTCATGCTGACATCAGCGAGGCTCTACTACTCTAAAATCCTTTACGATAAAAACCGATTCCACAAAACATTAGTCATTTCTACATACTATGACATTACAGAGTGTTTCTTGACAGACTAAGTGCACATCGAAGTCACACTATCATTAACACATGTCAAAGAGTTAAACTTTTAGAAAGTGGTCAAGCGAGAGTCGTGAGTGACGTAAGAGCCGCGCCTAACCAAAACTTTTCGAGCTGTGAGACAACTTTCGATGGAGACGACGAAAGCTTATATGATGTCTATAAGGCGTGGTCGAGTTTAAGTATATTCACACCTTAATATCCCCGAAGGGGTGAGGAGAAGTGGTGTAGTGGTTTAAGTGGACGCCAGAGCAGCGATAGCTCAGACCAACAGACTGCAATGCAGACGGTCTCGGGTTCGAACCCACGTCGCGCACCTCTGACTTTCGGAAGTTATATGACTTTTCGAAATGATGTGCGTATTGATTGACAATTATCCCCTGCTCCGTGCCTCGGAGAGCACGTTAAGCCGTCGGTCCCGGCTGCCATGAACATCTATGGCAGTCGTTATTGGGAGAGTGTCGACACAAAAGATCCCACTGGGTCGAAGTGTCGCCGGTCTGCACTGACTGGCCCCCACATAAGATAAGTGGACGCCTCTCCACTGCCGTTATGGCAAGTGCTGTGGGTTCGAATCCCACACGGGACAAAAATGTGTGTGATTCACAAATGGATGGTCCGAGTTTGGATGTTATTTGTGTCAGCTGTTTAAATATTTGTAAAGTCCCGCGGCACAGGAATTATACCCAGTGTTTCCTCAGGAGATTTCTTTTTAAGACAAAAAGCAGCCTCTTTCGCGAACAGTACGTTTTTCTGAATGAAAGGTACCCTACGCCCTTTTCGGTACCTCTGTCAACGTGTATGCAAAAGTTCACGTTGATCGGTCGAGTAGTTAAGGCGAGAAAGCGTAACAAACAAACTCACATTCGTATGTATAATATTAGTTGGTATTTAAGACTGCGCCTGCGCGAAATGTGCCAAAACAGGCGGTCACAGTTAAGTTGATAAAATCAACACTTTTTGTTTAATACAAATATAAAATATACATTTAACATAACAATGAATGTGTTTACAATTACTCCGTGTTAAAAACTTTAAATATTTAATATTTTCACCTACAAAATTAAGCAAATTTGCACGAAAAATGCAAAAACGTAAGCTCATGTTACGTGATTTTTAGATTATAACAGTAGAAATCTATCCTGTTTTACAGCTTAATCGAAACATAAATAGTTATATTGCAATTTGTCCGTCCCAAATATTTAAGTTATTGGTTGACAATAAAGATACATATTTATCAAACAAGCACTTCAAATCCTCCATACAATTTTACTATGGCGGCCGCGCGCCGGGCGGCGCCGATATGAATATCGAGCTCTGTCATTTAGGCCCTTCGTACACAAGCCTACGCAAATCTTCGATACCCGACGATTTTGGTCTCTAAGCGACTACCGCAATACAAATTCATAGAGGTTCGTACACAGGTACAAATGTCGGCGACGCGTGCCTGTGTACGAACCTCTATGAATTTGTATTGCGGTAGTCGCTTAGAGACCAAAATTGTCGGGTATCGAAGATTTGCGTAGGCTTGTGTACGAAGGGCCTTAGTCCAACCGCGTCTTACGCTCGGCGGTCTTAATAAAAATATTGCAACATTGAATGTAGAATCAAAAACGCTACGTCATCAAAAAAAAATTTTTATGTATATGACCAGTTCGCGTAGGTAGGTACTTACAAAATATGCCGACATGTTTCGGTATATAATGTACAAATTACACTCATTATATAACACTTAAACTATCATCAAAGGTCAAGGACTCTTTAAGCAACATATACTTAAATAATCTGTCTGTTGGCGCAGTAATAAAGTTAATGTTATAAATCATTTATAACATTAACTTTAGTTAGTAGGTCACAAAGTACCTAACACTTATGAACATTGAAATTAAACTACTATATACGGATTTTATCGCGTTGTTTATTTGACACTTTATTACAAAATTTTGAAAGGTTACACCACTATTACTATTAAACTTTACTACGATAAAATCCGTATATAGTAGTTTAATTTCAATGAATAACATTCGCGTAAACACAAGACAATATTAAACACTTATGAACGTCAAAGTTTATGAGTTAGTGAGTTTACTAAGTTACTGGAGCTACATTTAAGTTAGTTTCTAAGTTCAGACAAAAGGGTAGAGCCTATGAGAAGATACTTAAACTCACGGCCACTCTTTTAAATCGCCATTCAATTACTATTTCAGTATTTAACAACTTAAATGAAAAATGTGTTGCAGCCATTTTACCATTGATTACTGACTATTTAAATCTATACTAATATTATAAAGCTGAAGAGTTTGTTTGTGTTTGTTTGAACGCGCTAATTTCAGAAACTACTGGTTCGAATTGAAAAATTCTTTTAGTGTTGGATAACTCATTTATCGAGGAAGGCTTTAGGCTATAAAACATCACGCTACGACCTACGGGGGGGGCGCAGTAACGATAAACGCGGGTGAAACCGCGGGAACATCTAGTAATATAATAAAGCTGAAGAAGCTGTTTGTTTGTTTGAACGCGCTAATCTCAGAAACTACTGGTTCGATTTGAAAAATTATTTTAGTGTTGGATAGCCCATTTATCGAGGAAGGCTATAGGCTATAAAACATCACGCTACGACCAATGGGAGCGGAGCAGTAATGATAAATGTTGCAAAAACGGTGATAATTCTCTTATACATACGAACTTGCGCGGGTCAGCTATTTGATTTATAAGAACATCAGCCCTGAATTGAACTGTCCCACTGCTGGGCACGGGCTTCTCAATGTGAGAAATGTTAGCCCATAGTCCAGCACGCCGCCCCAGTGCGTGTTGGCACACTCCACATATCTTCGAGAACATTACGTAGAACTGTCAGACATGCAGGTTTCCTCACGATGTTTTCCTTCACCGTTAAAGCGAGCGATCATTAACTATTTAATACGCACATAACTTCGAAATTTCAGAGATGCTTGCTTTAGCATTCCTTTGACGTTCATAAGAGTTACTTTGTGACCTAAGTGAATAAATTATTTTTGATTTTGACTTTGACTTACAATTCGAGACTTCTGCGTGTTAGACCTACGGTTTCCCACTAGGCTATCGCTGGTCAATATACTGCAGCCACTGCAGTGAAGCAAAGCCCGTTCTCATGCCTCTTAAGAGGAAATATATGCAGCGTTTATTCCATACAACAGATTCTTCTATTTTCACTTTAAATAATGTCTGGATCAACAAAATTTTAAGATGTCATCTACACTCACCGGCAGGGAAACATAGCCACACGTAAAATTGTCAGTAATTTGTAATCTCATGTTTTTTGCTCGCAGGAACAGGGGTAACTGCACTCAATAGGTGTTTATAAGTGTTTTAGTTTTAATGAATTACCCTCTTGAACTAAGGGTAAACACATTTTAGAGCTACCTTCATCATAAATAATCATTGGAAACACTTCAAATCTCTGTTATCGGATAAATCGCGCTTGTCCAAGATTCCGTGTCGCTGAGTGTATATCTACCACTGCAAGGTTCCCATGTTTTGCTTTTTCTTATAATTAATTAAGGGTACTATTTAACTGCACAGCAAAAAAATACTAATTGCGCAGCAAAAAAATACTAATTTGGTCAGCAAAAAAATACTAATTGTGCAGCAAACTAAGTCGACGGGGCTCCTATTTTTGGGTGGGTTTAAGAAGGAACCTAACATAACCTAACCCTTCCGAGACGGAATGCAGTGATTTGAGGCGTATAGGCGTTGGTTATGATATATTTTAGTAAGCATATTTTGCTGCGCAATTAGTATTTTTACTGACCATTATATTTAATCCCATTAATTAATTATATACTAATTAGCTCCTTATTGTTCCATTTGTAATACGCATGAAGACATATATTAAATACAAGTTATCCCTGGGGAACAGTGTTTTATGCTAGATCATTAGTTCCCAGTCCAGGTGGACCACAGGGGTCCACGGAAGACTCGACAGGGGTCTACATCGGGGTGACAAAGAATGGAGGTCCACAATTCGTAAGCGGGGGTCTAAGAGAAAATGTATTTGCTTTCGATAGTGAAGAACTAAAATGTTGGCTTGACTTCACCTATCAATGTAGGCAGATAATATTTTAAGAAGCTCAGCGACTGTTACTTGTAACAACTTGCATATTCCATATTCAGTACCAGTAGTCTCGAACCTACCGATTTGTCGGTAGAGAATTACTAAAAAATAAAAAAAAAGTTCAGTCCGCAGAGATTTGATCAAATTTTTTAAAATATGATAGAAATGTAGCTGCTGGGGGTCCACCGGAACCAGCAAAATTTTGAAATTGGTCTATGAGGGAAAAAAATCAACGGGTTGCACTCCGGGAGTGCCGGCAGAAGTGAAAACTTTAATGGTAACGTTATGCATTTTTGATATCTTGGAATGGTTAGGGAATAATTTTACACGAATTGCTTTAATTATCAGTATAAAAGTACTATCATTTATGTGGTAACATACAATATTCATTTATTGCGCTATCTTACACAAACATGACAATTCTACCTCCGTCTTACGAATTTTCATCAGGTCACGTGTCCTGACGCGAGTTTGACATTTTTTAACCATCACAAAAAAGTGCACGACGCCGCTAAAGAAGTTTTCACTTCAAAAAGTCTGGGAACCTCCTAGACGAAAGGTACGCTATGACCTTTTCTGTACCCCTGACAAAGTGTATGAAATTTTGTGATGAACAGTCCAAAAGTTAAGGTGTAGAAGCGTAACAAACAAACAAACTCACATTCGCATTTATAATATTAGTAAGGATTCGGTTTCGTTTTGGAGGAGGAAACAGTGGCATACCATGATTTTGTCAATTTTGCAAAGCTCTAGTTGTTTCTCTTTCCCACACTGATATTTCGTTCGGGCCTAGCGCGACAGCACTAGATCTATTAAGTAGAGCCTCGCTGATTTCAGCATGAATATGCCGGCTCGCCCGGGGAAGGACTACCCTCTCACAGAATATCGACGTGAAATACCAGTATTCCTACTGTTGTGTTTCGTTTGGTGAGTGAGAGTGCCGGAGGCCCAATCACCCCCTTTCCCCCTTCCCGCTTCTTCTCCTTCCCACTTCCTTTCCTAAAGGGTCGGCAACGCGCAAGTGATGCCTTTGGTGTTGCAGGCGTCCATAGGCTACGGTGACCATCAGGTGGGCCGTATGCTTGTTTGCCACCTTAATAGGATAAAAAAACACATTTTTTCCCGTTTTGATTCTCGCATAACATCTTAAGAGACATCCAAACATCCGAAAACATCCACAAAATTTCGCAAATTAACCACACCGGTATCCGTCAAACGAACATTTAAACTCAGGAAATAACTTAAGTAAACTTTAAGTTCAAACACCCGTCGCCATCTTCCACATAACCATTGACAAACCAGTTTTACTTTCCATTGAGAAAGCAGAGGTCGCTCGTATACAGCCAAGCGTAATTTATATACAACGAGTGAGAAAGGTCGAGTCGTTACAAACCTTCTTGCTGTGAGAAATTCTTCATAATGTGCCATAGACTAAGTGGGTTTATGGACGACTAGGTGTCCCGCGGTTTCACATATGGAAGCGATTACTGCTCGGCTCTTATTGCTCGTAGCGTGATGTTATATAGCCTATAGCCTTCCTCAATAAATAGGCTATCCAACACTAAAATAATATTTCAAATCGAACTAGTAGTTCCTGACATTAGCGAGTTCAAACAAACAAACTCTTAAGCCTTATAATATTAGTTAGTATAGATAAAGCTGAAAAGTTTGTTTGTTTGAACGCGCTAATCTCAGGAACTACTGATTCGAATTGAAAAATTCTTTTTTTGTTAGATATCTTATTTAACTTCGAAGGTTATAGGCTATATAACATCACGCTACAATCCACGGGGGTGGCGCAGTAATCATAAACGCGGGTGAAACCGCGGGCACATCTAGTAATATTATAAAGAGGAAAGATTTGTTTGTTTATTATGGGTAAACTCTAAAACTACTGAACTGATTTTCAAAAACTTCTTGCAGCAGAAAGCTTCTTTATCTAGAAGTAACATAGGCTATATAACATCACGCTACGAGACACAGGAGCGGAGCAGTCATCATTAACGTGGGTGAAACCGCGGGGGACAGCTAGATTTTATTCAAAGGGGTTAAATATGAAGTTTCCGCTCTGTATGAAGAAAATCGATAACGTTGTGGTTTTCGTACTAATAATATATAATAATAATATTCTATCACATACCCACGACACAGACGGTGTCGTGTGTATGTATGATTGTAGTACAGTGGTTTAAAGTTGCACTTGCTTGTGAGCGATTCCTAGTTTGATTTCCCGGTTGAGAAAAGTGTCCTTATTCATTTTAAGGTGAGAAATAATATAATAATAATAATAATATCATCAATAATACCCAAAACACTCACTCAAAGCCTTGACATCTTACACATGCCTATACACACACTACAACTATTGCAAAAAGCCACGATTCTCAACACGTGCCGCATCACACGCAAATTTCTAACATCATCATCCATATCATCAACTTACTTAATTTAACGTGCCATGCTTGGTCTTGGCCCGCATGACACGCCTTTACCCCTTCAAAAAAGGGAGTAAAAAAAAATTTCAAAAATAATAATAATATATAATAAAATTCTATTACATACACACAACACCATCTAGCCCAAACTAAGCAGAGCTTGTAGTATGGGTACTAGACAATAGATAAACATACATATTATAGGTATACTTATTTTTTGTAAATACAAAATATTATACATAGAAACACTCAGACCAAGACAAAAATCAATGTTCATGCACACAAATGTTTGACTTGTGCGGGAATCGAACCCGCGACCTCAGGCGTGGCAGTCGATTACACTAACCACTACGCCGTCGAGGCCAACGAAAGCTATATTATCAACGAGTAACATAGGATATATTTAATTTTTAAAAAGTACTGTTAGCTTAGGGCGGGTGATGGGGATATGTCGGGATCCAGCCCAAGATGGAAATTTGGGCTGAACCGACTAAAACCACCGCGGTGTTCCTCAACCCTTTATGGCGGGGCCGCGGGGATCGCTCTCGCATTCCAATCACGACCCTGCCGAAGGTTGGACCCGCCGATGGACGTGGCGGGTCTCCCACAACCATCACACACAAATTGGAGGACCTAATCCCCGACGACAAAGCGGGGGACCTATTCCCCCTTCCGACATCGAGAGGCATGCGCGAAACACGAACGCCACCTACTCGGACCTGCGCTGATCGGGCGGTGGACGGCCCCAATAGGCCCACCGCCCGCAGGCTTCTACTCAAGGTGGCTGGAGATCGTCTCGCGCCCTCCTGCGCCACTGTTAGTAACCTCACCTACTTTTACGTGAGCGAAGCCGCGGGCATAAACTAGTTCTAAAATAAAATCCTAACTAATATTATAAAAGCAAAAATGAGTTTGTTTGTTACCTTTCAGGTCTAAACCACTGAACCGATCATTCTGAAATTTTGCATATACATTGTCAGGTGTACAGAAACGGACATAGGCTACCTTACATCCCGAAAAAAATTACTGTTCCCGAGGAAAACAACAATAACGTTCTTATGATAATAGATGGCGCCACATGTATTTCGAATCATGATTGAATTATATTATATACAAGCAGAGTACAACCCGAATTGATTGTCAAATTCTAAATTAACGCGAGCGGAGCCGCGGGCAAAAGCTAGTCTTATATAATACTAACCATTTTGACTCCTAATTGATTGTATAACAATTATATAAAAACATATAAAAACAACAATTATTTTTTATACATTCCTATTAGTTTCGGTTAAAATCTTATTCGCCGTGAAATTCCAATTATTTGGTAACAGAATCGTAATTTTTACGGTAATTTGTTGTTTTTAGGAAACTATTAATGTGTAAAGATTGTTATGTAATATGTTTGTAAGACTATTACTTCCTGATTTAAATACTAACTGATATCATAAATGTGAATGTGAGTTTGTTTGTTACGCTTTCACGCGTTAAATACTCGACCGGTTATTGTGAAATTTCGCATACGCGATGTCAAGGATACAGAAACGGACATAGGCTACCTTTCATCCCGAAAAAAATTACTGTTCCCGAGGAAAACAACAATAACGTTCTTATGATAATAGATGGCGCCACGTGTCTTTCAAATCATGATTGAATTATATTATTACGAGCAGACTACAAGCCGAATTGATTGTCAAATTCTAGATTAACGCGAGCGGAGCCGCGGGCAAAAGCTAGTTTGATTATATAACGGAGAGCAAGTATTTCATAAATTAGGCTTCAAGTTCATAATCAGTTGCGGATAATCGCGAGTGAAAGTCGCGTATATCGTTATATAAGCGCTGTGAATGTTACCGGATTAGACTGGAATGCAAGGTCATATAATACTAGACGTTCCCGCGGTTTCACCCGCGTTTATCGTTACTGCGCCGCCCCCGTGGGTCGTAGCGTGATGTTATATAGCCTATAGCCTTCCTCGATAAATAGGCTATCCAACACTAAAAATATTTTTCAAATCGAACAAGTAGTGCCTGAGATTAATAATAAGCAATAATAAGTATTTTTATTTCAGTTAAGGTTACACAGATGTTACATTTACTATGATAGCCACACAGCAGCCTGTGTCGTGGCTATCAATGAATACGATTGACTTACGCCTAGAATTTAACTATTATAAAAATATGGAAATAAATAATAAATAGTAGTATGCTCGATTGGTCTGACTTGGCACAAAATAGGAAAGAATGGCGCACTTTAATGTCGGAGGCCAAGATCCACTTTGGATCGCTGAGCCAACGAAGTAAGTAAGTACACTGAATATGAGTGTGTGTGTGTGTGTGTGTGTGTGTGTGTGTGTGTGTGTGTGTGTGTGTGTGTGTGTGTGTGTGTGTGTGTGTGTGTGTGTGTGTGTGTGTGTGTGTGTGTGTGTGTGTGTGTCTGAGTGTGAGTGATTGTGTATGTGTGTAAATTTGTGTATGTAAGAAGAGGTCAGGTAATGGTATAGACAACTGTACGACACTCAAAGCGATTCATCAAGCAATCGTTTTTAGGAGTGGTTCCATGCCATGATAATTTAATGTGGAGATAATCTTTTTAACTTCAAAGTAAACTTCACGAGTAGAGCAGTGCTTAAAATTACATTTTTTTTACTACTTTATTATACAAACAGGGGAACAAATCTTTTTTAAGCAATAAGATTAGCACGTTCAAACAAACAAACAAACTCTTCAGCTTTATAATATTAGTATAGATTTGGTTGCACGAATGGGGTAGCTGTTTACGTGGTCCTGACCACTGCCACTGCGACGAGTGTTGTGGGTTCGATCCCCAAAAGGGACAAAAACATGTGTGACTCACACATGGTTTTTCAGAGTCGGTGTGTTCTCTGTGTCCGTTGTTTGAATGTTTGTGAAGTCCGACGTTACAGGAATGATACCCAGTACAGGAGTGGTCTCTTTAAAAAAGAATTTTAGGAAAAATAATACTAATAATAAAATAATAATATTTATAATATTGTCTTCTGTTTACGCGAATGTTATTCATTGAAATTAAACTACTATATACGGATTTTATCGCGTTGTTTATTTATTATTTAATAGTTTCAATATTCGCGTTATTTAATAGTTTCAATAATTGAATTAGCTTAAAAATTAGTAAAATTAAATAGTAGTGTAACAGTTTTTCAAAATTTTGTAATACAGTGTCAAATAAACAACGCGATAAAATCCGTATATAGTAGTTTAATTTCAATGAATAATATTTATTTTTGAAGTGATAACATCTTTAGGCGCGTTGAGCATTTCTTGGGTGAACAAAAATAATAGAACTCGCGTCATCGTCACGCTTCGTCATCGTTACGCTTCCACGCTTTCCATTTTAAATTATTTTAGAATATTAACAATATCTCAGGAATGGTGCGTCCTAATTTTGACCCCCTTAATAATCCGTAAGAGAGTATCAGGAATTCCGAAGGTGTTTGATGGTTTGGTAAAATGCAAACTATAGTTAAAAAAAATCAACGGGTTGCACTCTGGGAGTGCCGGCAGAAGTGAAAACTTGAATATTAACGTTATGCATTTTTGATATTTTGGAATGGTTAGGGAATAATTTTGCACGAATTGCTTTAATTATCAGTATAAAAGTACTATCATTTATGTGGTAACATACAATATTCATTTATTGCGCTATCGTACACACACGTGACAATTCTCCCTCCGTTTTACGAATTTTCGATCAGGTCACGTGTCCTGACGCGAGTTTAACATTTTTTACCCATCACAAAAAAAATGCACAACGCCGCTAAAGAAGTTTTCACTTCAAAACGGCGTCTGCCTGATATACTGTCCCAGTACAAAGTCAAATTTATTATTATTATTATTATTTATAGCAGCGATAGCTTAGTGGGAGGCCTTTAGACTTCCACGCAGAGGTCTCAAGTTCGATCCCGAGACGCGCATCTCTGACTTATAAAAGTTCTGTGCGAATTAAACAGTTACTCTTTTAACGGTGAAGGAAAACATCGTGAGGAAAGCTGCATGTCTGACAGTTCTACGTAATGTTCTCCAAGATATGAGGAGTCTGCCAACATGCACTGGGGCGGCGTGGTGAATTATGGCCTTACCCTTCTGACATTGAGAAGAGGCCCGTGCCCTCATCCTGTAAGTTTTATCCGGGTAAGGCAACGCATTTGTGACTCCTCTGGTGTTGTGGGTCTCCATGGGCGGCGGTAATCGCTTACCATCAGGCGATCCGTCTGCTTGTTTGCCTATCTTATAAAAAAAATAATCTGTTCCCAAACGAAGCCACAGGCAAAAACTAGTACGTTTACAAGGCCTAACGCTGTCTTCCTTACCTAATAAACACGACCACAGTTATTAGACACGCCGCTCATCTCACGCTCATCTCATTACACCTCCGAGATGAAATAAGACACAACTTTCACTACATAACAAGTTCATTCGCGAACTGTACAAGTGTCGTCATAACTGAAAGTTGTTTTGTAACTTTAGATGTTACACCGAAAGTTACGACTGATTTCTATAAAGTAACATAAGGTGTGGTTTTATTACGATTGCGTTGATAGCGCAGTGGTTGAAGAGGTCACTGGAATTCAGTGGCGTATCGTAGGGCGGCAGGGGCGGCTCGCCTCGGGCGGCACTTTTAGGGGGCGGCAAAATATCACAATCCTAATCCTAACTAATATTATAAAACCGAAAATGAGTTTGTTTGTTTGTTACCTTTTCACGCCTAAAACACTGAACCAATCATTATGAAATTTTGCATACATGTTATCAGGGATACAGAATAGGTTATAGGTGCCTTTCATCCAGAAAAATGTAAAAATAATAATAATATTCTACCACATACACACAACACCATCTAGCCCAAACTAAGCAGAGCTTGTACTATGAGTACTAGACAATGGATAAACATACATATATACTTTTTTTTGTAAATACATACATATTATACATAGAAACACCCAGACCAAGACAAACATCCATGTTCATGCACACAAATGTTTGACTTGTGCGGGAATCGAACCCGCGACCTCAGGCGTGGCAGTCGGTTACACTAACCACTACGCCATCGAGGCCGACAAACAACGTACTACATATTTTTACATTTTGTGGATCCTACCTCACCATCGTTCTTTCAAGCCCTGTAGGGCCATAAATATTTCAGTTAGTAAAACCACGACACGGTTCTTTGAGGTCACAGGTTCAATGCTTGCTTCATAAATAATATTTTTCCTTATTTTAATTTACAATGAACTAGTCAATTGACACAGATATAAATAATAACAATATAATACAAAATTATAGTATAGAAATAATATAATACAAGTTTAGGTAATGTTAATCTAATATAACAACTGCTATTTATTTTAATGTTAAATATTTTAATGTAACAGTTTATTAATAAATAGCTTTTGCTCGCGGCTTCGCTCGCGTAAAAGTAGGTAAAAGTACATTTTTGAAGTGAAAACTTCTTTAGCGGCGTTGTGCACTTTTTTTATGATGGGTAAAAAATTCGCGCCGGGACACGTGAGCTGATCGAAAATTCGTAAGACGAAGGGAGAATTGTCATGTGTGTGTACGATAGCGCAATAAATGAATATTGTATGTTACCACATAAATGATAGTACTTTTATACTGATAATTAAAGCAATTCGTGCAAAATTATTCCCTAACCATTCCAAAATATCAAAAATGCACAACGTTAATATTCAAGTTTTCACTTCTGCCGGCACTCCCGGAGTGCAACCCTTTGTTTTATTATAAAGATAAGTATGTACTATGTTACTCGGTAATAATATAAGTTTCAAACGGCGTAAGAATTTTTAAAATCGGTTGAGTAATTTTTGAGTTAAATCATTACAAACAAACAAACAAAAAGTCCTTTTCCTCTTTATAATATTAAGTATAGACTAGTTGTCCCCCGCGGTTTCTCACACGTCTATGATAACTGCTCCGCTCCCGTGGCACATAGCGTGATGTTATACAGTACATGTTATTGACGGATAAAGTAGCTTTCTAATGGTCAAAGAATTATTAAAATCGGTTCAATACTTTCGGAGTATATCGATTATAAACAAACAAATCTTTCTCTAAAACAGAGGTTCTCAGACTTTTTTTCTCATAGACCATTTTCAAAATGTAGCTGGTTCCGGTGGACCCCTGCAGTTAAACAAGTTCATGCAAGTAAAAACTTTGATCAAATCTCTACGGGATGACGTTTTTTTTTAGTAATTACATGGAATATGCAAGTTGTTACAAGTAACAGTCGCTGAGCTTCTTAAAATATTATCTGCCTACATTGATAGGTGAAGTCAAGCCAACATTTTAGTTCTTCACTATCGAAAGCAAATACATTTTCGTGGACCCCCGCTTACGAATTGTGAACCCCCATTTGTTTGTCACGCCAACGTAGACCCCCGTCGAGTCTCCCGTGGACCCCTAGGGGTCCACCTGGACCACTTTGGGAACTAATGCTTTATAACATTAGTATGGGTACTAGTATAGTATTATATAACTGCCTCCGTGGCGCAGCGGTAGTGAATGCGACTGCTGTGCATGAGGTCTCGGGTTCGAATCCCGGGTCGGACCAACAAAAAGTTATTGAGTTTTCCTGTTAAGAAATCTCAATACGAGCCCGGAGTTAGGAAGTTAGCGGTGTTAGACACCCCCGTGCCTCGGTGCGCACGTGTCGCCGTTGGTCCTGCGCCTGATCTCTCTCCGGTCTTGTCGGATTACCGTCCCATCGGATCGTGTGAGTTAGTGAACAGAGAGTGCACTTGTGTTTGCGCACACACTTGCGCACTATCGTATCTCCTGCACAGATGGCCAGTCTCTGTTAAGATTGGCCGCCGTGACCGAAATTCGGTCTGGAGGACATTATATTATCTGTAGTATAGGTATAACTACTAAACACTACCAAAGCATTAAGTGGAGTTCAATCCTAACGTAACAAACTAGCTTGTGCACGTGGCTTCGCTCGGTAATAATACGTTTTTAAAATAAATACAAATCTTACCTCATTCAATATTAGTATAGATAAAAGATTATGTTTTTATAGGCGCTCATAGCCAGTTGCAATTGTAAAGGATTAGCGAGGTTAAGCAACGTTGGGTGCGGTCAGTCTACAGATGGATGACCGCTTAGTGGTATTTCATCTGAGCGTCTTCGTGCTTCGGAGACCACGTAAAAAGTCGGTCCCGGTTGTTGTCAAATTGACAGCAGTCGTTAAGCCATTTCAGAGGCCTACGGGCGGCTAGAACAACTCTTGACAACAGGTTGGTCACTAACCACACGAAAAGAAAGAAAGTATCTATGTCATGTGTTTGTTTGTTTGTCATGGAGTTTCGGATACACGTTGTCAGGGGAACAGAAAAGGACATAGGGTAACTTTTATCCAGAAAAAAGGAGGTACGGTTTTTTTTTTATACAACTAAGGTGGCAAACTAGCATACGGCCCACCTGATGGTAAGTGGTCACCGTAGCCTATGGACGCCTGCGACACCAGAGGCATCACTTGCGCGTTGCCGACCCTTTAGGAAAGGAAGTGGGAAGGAGAAGGAGCGGGATTGGGGAAGGGGGTAAATGGGGCTTCGGGACTCTCACTCACCGAATGAAACACAACAGTAGGACTACTGCTATTTCACTATGATATTCTGTGAGAGGGTAGTCCTTCCCCGGTCGAGCCGGCCCATTCATGCTGACATCAGCGAGGCTCTACTACTCGTGTCCGGATGTAAATTTATTGATAAAATGTACATTACTGTAGCCTATATAACATCACGCTCTGAGCCGCGGCAGCGGAGTAATCACAAACGTGAGTGAAACCGCGGGAACAGCTTGTATAATTGTGCCTAAGACTATGATTGGCTCACATAAACTTGTTATACAAAAACGGATTATCTATAATCCGGATTATATTACAGATTATCTATATAATCCTACAAGTATTATAAATTAGAAAGTTTCGTTATGTATATACATGTATATTTGTTACTCAATCACTTCCTAAACGGCGGAACCGATTTTGATAAAATCTTGCCAAGCTTTGATCGGGCTTGATATAGAGCCTTTCATTCCGGCACAGATAATCTATACATATAATAAAATCGTAGGAAAGTCAAAACTGTACATTGAATATTTTTTTTAAAGAATACTTGAAAATATAGTTTTTAGAATTTTTGTCTGTTTGTCTTTATGTATGTCCGGGCTAAACTCAAAAAGTACTGCATGGATTTACTTCAAATTTTGCATGAATTACTAACAGGTCGGGTCAACATATAGGCTACATATTATCACGCTATCACCTACGGGGGAGGAGCTGTGAATCTTTATTTTTCTTACGCATTCTGTGACAGCGTGTAATCTAACGACGCATATTTAAATGTTGTTTTTGAGTAAGCCATGCTATTATCTAGCTTTACACTATAAAAACTACGCCATTTAAGTAACTTGGGCAGAGAAATATAGTTGGGTTCCGCGGCGACAAACACTTTTTAGTTAAAATCTACGCGGACGAAGTCGCAGGTAACAGCTAGTATAAATATAATACTATACTAGATTCCGGTCAACAACAACAACCCTTCTCACAGTGAGAAGAGGCCTTTGCCCAGCAGTAGGACAGTATAATATAGTGCTGATATTATTATATTTCATTGAATCGGTTAGTTTGCTGATTGATAATATCACCACATATGGATCTATACTAACATTATAAAGCTGAAGAGTTTGTTTGAACGCGCTAATCTCAGAAATTACTGGTTCGATTTGAAAAATTCTTTTAGTGTTGGATAGCCTATTTATCGAGGAAGGCTATAGGCTATATAACATCACGCTACGACCCACGGGGGCGGCGCAGTAACGATAAACGCGGGTGAAACCGCAGGCACATCTAGTTACTTGCAATTATTTAAGCACTACCTACTATTAAACTTTACTATTATTTAAGTTATTTAAATTGTTAAAACTATTTAGGTTAACACTTTACCCGACGTTTCGGTTGCTTTTCAGCAACCATGGTCTCCCCGTGACCAAGGCTGCTGAAAAGAAACATGTCTATTTTAAATTTGGTTATCTTTTATATAGGTACCTATACAGCTGTTAGTCCATTTACAATAATATTTAATGATTTTTTTTTTTTGTTACAGATATCACGATGGAGAGAGGTAAGCAGACATCTATAAATGTAATCGAATTAATGATTACGAGGGTTCGATTGCCGGATTACACAAATTGTTAAAAGGCAAGCCTAACTAACCAGTCAAAATTCTTCCGAATATTGGTAGGAATTCTTCCGAGTATTGGTAGGAATTCTTCCGAGTATTGGTAGGACCAGTACAGCAATTGCATTGTTAATTTTTTTTAACCTAATCTAAATAATTATCAAGTTAAAAAAATTAACAATGCTATTGCTGTACTGGTCTCCTACCAATACTCAGAAGAATTCTTAAGAATAATAAAATAACAATCTCTTTTAACTGTGTTAACTTCCTAATGATCCGTAAAACTAGTTTACTTCTATTTCTGTAACTGTATGAACTGTGCTTAGATGATAAGTACGTGGAACTGTGTACCAATCTTACATTTTGTTAATTCGCTTGTAAAATCTTCCACGAGACAGGCCTAGCCTAGTGTGGACGGTTTTTGTCTAGTGTATACACAAATTTTCCTTGGCAATAAATGAATTATTATTATTATAATAATAATATTCTACCACATACACACAACACCATCTAGCCCAAACTAAGCAGAGCTTGTACTATGGGTACTAGACAATGGATAAACATACATATATACTTTTTTTTTGTAAATACATACATATTATACATAGAAACACCCAGACCAAGACAAACATCCATGTTCATGCACACAAATGTTTGACTTGTGCGGGAATCGAACCCGCGACCTCAGGCGTGGCAGTCGGTTACACTAACCACTACGCCACCGAGGCCGATTTTATTATTATATTAAAATAAAATGACAGTAAGACGTGATAGACACAAAAGAAAATCTATAGTTATGTATCATATGTGATTCATCGGACAGGGAACCTGTTAAAGTTTCGGAACGCAGCAGGGGTAGGTCCCCAACAAGGTGGACTGACGACCTGGTAAGGGTCGCGGGAAGCGGTTGGATGCGGGTGCCCCAAGACCGGTGTATGTGGACAACCTTGGAAGAAGTTTGTTCAGCAGTTTTAAAATCTCATACAACGACACACAGCAGCTCATATAAGAATAAGGAAATAATTTGTATTGTTAACTAGTTTTTGCCCGCGGCTTCGCTCGCGTTAATTTAGAATTTGACAATCAATTCGGGTTGTACTCTGCTTGTAATAATATAATTATTCAATCATGATTCAAAAGACACGTGGCGCCATCTATTATCATAAGAACGTTATTATTGTTTTCCTCGGGAATAGTAATTTTTTCGGGATGAAAGGTAGCCTATGTCCGTTTCTGTATACCTGTCAACGTATATGCAAAATTTCAGGATGATCGGTTCAGTGGTTTAAGCGTGAAAGGGTAACAAACAAACAAACTCATTTTCGCTAATTCGAAATTAACGCGGGCGAAGCCGCGGGCAAAAGCTAGTATAATATAAAGTACGATATTTTCTGTTTATTTCGTTTATAAATTTATTTTATAAGTATTTTATATAAACTAGCGGTCGCCAAGTGGTCAAAATACGACAATAAACGACAATAAATGATTTAAAGTTTGATCGTTATTGTATTATTATATACCGCGAAATTACAATAGACGCTTAAGGTATGTAACCATAGTTACGAAGAATTGTACGACGTCAGACGAACAATGTCCAAGTACTACGAACGTGCTTCGACTGCGTGTGTCAAATGCATGGTTGTGTGCGTGTAGTATTTTTTCATTAATTTAATGTATTTCTAATGCATATTTTATATAAATATTAGCATTCACCCCTCCTTCTCCATATAAACTTTAACTGTGCCAAATTATATATAATATATAGATACTAGATGTTATGTACTTACTTAATTATTTTATTTCTTAGCATAGTACTTTTTTTCTAGATACTGGATGAACGGTATTTCGGTATTAGAGCTTCGCTGATTTCAGCATGAATGGGCCGGCTCAACCGGGGAAGGACTACCCTCTCACAGAATATCGACGTGAAATACCAGTATTGCTACTGTTGTGTTTCGTTCGGTGAGTGAGAGTGCCGGAGGCCCATTCACCCTCTTTCCCCTTCCCGCTCCTTCTCCTTCCCAATTCCCTTACTAAAGGGTCGGCAACGCGCAAGTGATGCCTCTGGTGTTGCAGGCGTCCATAGGCTACGGTGACCACTTACCATCAGGTGGGCAGTATGCTTGTATGGCACCTTAGTCGTATAAAAAGAATACTCTATGTCCTTTTCTGTACCCCTGAGAAGTTTCGTAAACACGTTGTATATGAAACTTCATGATGAACAGTTAGGTCGTTAAGGAGTGAAAGCGCAACAAACAAACTCAAATTCACATTTATAATATACAGCAGTGGGTTCAAAGCTATTCTGCAATGATAAACGATCGAATCTGCAACCTTTCAACCGGAAGTCTAACAAATAAACCACTGAGCCGCCACCGCTAATCACTACATACTAAACAAGTTCTTGTTCCCAATAATCTGAATAAGACCACCATCCGTCTTATTGAGCTTATTTCCTATTCAGCCACTTCCCATAGACACAAAAACGTGTATTGTCTATAATTCGAGCTTATTGAACGAATGCATACATGCCATTGTGTCCTAATCATAGATAGAAAAAAAAGTAGATCTGTCTATGGTGATTAGTGATGGGAAACGATTAGTATTGAGGTATCGATGTTTTAGATTTATCGATAATCAAACGTCGATCAGGCTATACATATAAATAAAAATCATTTGCCACATGTATAATGGAGCACCACTTAAAAATGGCTCGATCAATATGGCTGTTATTTTATATTTTTCAAAAGGCAGACAGCATAAACGCCTTCGGAGGATGCCTTGCCGGATGTTCAAAGGCTAAGATAAACATTTTATATATTTTGTTTAAATTTTAACTTTTATACTTATACTAGATGTTCCCGCGGTTTCACTCGCGTTTATGGTTACTACGCCGCCCCCGTGGGTCGTAGCGTGATGTTATATAGCCTATAGCCTTCCTCGATAAATATATTTAACACTTATGTTCAATTCAGTAGTAGGCAAATGGTATGGTTGCAGCTCCTTACAAAAGTAGTTTAAAAAAATAAAAGTATAACAAGCAGTATTGTAAAAATTGGCGATTAAGAAGAGTGACCGTGAGTTTCTTGCCCATTCTTCTCATGCTAATTAAATACTGATATTATAATTTGATGGTGATTTAAAAGAATGGCCTTGACTTTCTTGCAGGTATCTTCTCATAGGCTCAACCTTTTGCCTGAACCTTGCAACTAACATAAATGTACATTCAGTAAATGTAACAAACTCACTAACCCCTTTGACGTTCATAGGTGTTGCTTTGTGACCTAAGTGAATAAATGATTTTTGACTTGACATCGGTTCTATGCCCTTGTTTTGCTAAAGTAAATTCATATTATTGTTTATTTAGTGTAACCTTGACGCTCATAAGTGATACTTTGTAACCTAAATTAATAAATATATTTTGATTGATTTTGATGACTTCTCGATGACGGCCTTTCACATGTTCTAGATTAACACATACTGCTTTTTAACCGACTTCAAAAAAAGGACTTCTCAATTCAACAAAATTTTTTTAAATGTGATTTATGAGAGCTAGCCACGAGCAGATTCTAGCACTAGGACACAAAAAAAGAAAGTTACCATTCACCAAACTAAAACACTAATTAGGTATCGAAAAGACTTGCCTATTGATCTCAGAAATATAATGACATAGCTTAATTAGTGGAGCAGAACGTAATATATAAACAAATCAATCAGAATGATAAACTCGTGACGAGTAGAAAGTGTGAGTTATGGTATAATTATGGAGATGTTTAAGAAAGCTAACGGCAGCTGGGTGACCGTTGGTCCGCCACCCAGAGGTCTCGAGTTCCATCCTAAGGCGAGCATCTCTGACTTTTCGAAGTGATGTGCGTATTAAATAGTTAATGATCGCTCGCTTTAACGGTGAAGGAGAACATCGTGAGGAAACCTGCATGTCTGACAGTTCTACGTAATGTTCTCGACGACATGTGAAGTCTGCCAACACGCACTGGGGCGGCGTGCTGGACTGTGGGCTAACCCTTCTCACACTGAGAAGGGACCCGTGCCCAGCAGTGGTCAGCCCGTGGTCAGTTGAATATAGGGCTGATATTTTATTTTTATTTTATTTTACAAGTTTATTTTACAATTTTAGAAAAACTTAAAGCTAAATTAGTATCATAGACAGATTTGATACGAAAAAAGAAGGCCAATTAAAAGTTTTCACAGATACTAGGTATTATATTACAAAAGCTCATTAATTAATTTTTTTTTATAGACATCGACCTCACTTGGATTCCTATGTTGCGGGCACTTTACAAACATTCAAACTACGGACACAAAGAACATTCAGATTCTGAACAACTATTTGTGGAGCACACAAATTTTTGTCCCGTGTGGGATTCGAACCCACAACACTCGGCGTAGTGTCAGTGGCGAGGCGATCACTTAAACCACTACGCCATGCGTGCAGTCGAAAAGTCAATTAATTCGTGTGTTTACAACTAGCGTTTGCCTGTGACTTTGTGTGGGTGACAGTTTGCTGCTCTATCCTTACTAATACGAAAAATGCGAACGTGAATTTGTTTGTTTTTTTGTTACGCATCCACGCCTTAAGAGGAAACACAAGGGCCGTTTTTCCATACAAACGTAGTCCCCTGTTTCTTCCCTGGATAATGCCAGTGGAGCAATAAATTTTCCAAAATATTTTTGGCTCTATTGGCATATGTTTTCCTTTTTTTCATAAATTAATTATTAAAAGAGACATGAGCCTTCAAAAACCTTAAAAATTGACCAGATTTTCCGCTGTGTTCAAACATACAGAAAACAAATTTGACTAGATTATATAAAAAAAGGAAAACATAGGAATACGGCCAAAGTCTTTCTTTAATTTTTAATGAAAAAGTTGTTAAATCGGTCAAGTTTAGGAGAAGGAATCAGGGGACTACGAAGCGTTGATTTTGTGTACTTTTAATAGGTATTATCAGTCCAAGCTGCAGTTGTCTCTATCGCGCTCATGATACTGTACATGGCACTGTGCGACAGCAATCGATTTTACAAATACCTATTTTTCAATTCTCTCGCCCTTAGTGTTTACTCTTAACTACTCGACCGATCATCATAGTAATTGATTTTGTAAAATGAGATTTTTGTGTAACATGTATTATTAAAATTAAAGATATAATCATAGATAAAGCGATCTTCTTCTTCTTCTCCCTAGCCTTTATTATTCCCAAGTCACTTACGGTCGGCTTTCTAGTCTAACCGGATTTGACTGGATATCAGTTTTTACACGGAGCGACTGCCATCTGACCTCCGCAACCCGAAGGATAACGATACCCAAAGGCTAGACTAGTGTCAAGATATTAGAGGGCACTGACTTCCCAATAACGACTGCCATAGATGTTCATGGCAGCCGGGACCGACGGCTTAACGTGCTCTCCGAGGCACGGAGCAGGCGATAATTGTCAATCAATACGCACATCATTTCGAAAAGTCATATAACTTCCGAAAGTCAGCGGTGCGCGACGTGAGTTTGAGCCCGAGACACACACATACATTCATCGATAAAGCGAGCAATAATTAATTATTTAATACGCACAAAACTGAAGAGTTAGAGGTGCGTACCTTGGGATCGAACTCGAGACCTGACCGTGGCAGTCCAACAGTCTTCCACTAGACTATTGCGGCCTTTCTTTTCTGCCCATCCTCCATGGGGATATAGATACATAGACATAGAACTATGTATGTTTGTCATGGGATGTCTTCTTTTCGCATATTTTCTTACCTAATATACTTTGGTTACTAATATAGCGCTCATAGCCAGTTGCACTCACTGATCGGTAAACGATTAGCGAGGTTAAGCAACGTTGGGTGCGGTCAGTCTATAGATGGGTGACCGCTTAGTGGTATTTCATCTGAGCGTCTCCGTGCTTCGGAGGGCACGTAAAAGGTCGGTCCCGGTTGTTGTCAAATTGACAGCAGTCGTTAAGCCATGTCAGAGGCCTACGGGCGGCTTCAACAACTCTGGACAACAGGTTGGCCAGTAACTACACGAAAAGAAAAAGAAAGAAGAAGACTAATATGGTACTATATGATTGCCCATAATTGTTTTTGGCATACAGTTTATGTTGATATAATTATCTTAGTGACAACTCGAAAAGTAGGTTTAGGTTGCCTTGGCAAGCGGCCAGTTGCCATCATTTACAATTAAACATTATAATTATGCTTAAAAAGAATTATGTGTAAATATAATTAGGACAAACAAAAGTATGGCATTTTATATTATGTCTTAACATTTTCTACCTAATTCGGTCTCCATATTATATACCGTTCTGTATATATTTATATTTTACTAGCTTTTGCCCGCGGCTTCGCTCGCGTTAATTTAGAATTTGACAATCAATTCGGGTTGAACTCTGCTTGTAATAATATAATTCAATCATGATTCGAACAGACACGTGGCGCCATCTATTATCATATGAACGTTATTATTGTTTTCCTCGGGAACAGTAATTTTTTTCGGGATGAAAGGTAGCCTATGTTCGTTTCTGTACACCTGTCAACGTATATGCAAAATTTCAGGATGATCGGTTCAGTGGCTTAGGCGTGAAAAGGTAACAAACAAACAAACAAACAAACTCATTTTCGCTTTTATAATATTAGTTAGGATTAGGATTAGGATTAGGATTAGGATTGTATTGTGAAAAGGAGATACAAAAAAAAAATTTTTTTTTGTTTATGCAAATGGATAGGGAACCATTTGTCATACATAATACACAAATTCTTTGTCACCCAAACACCGGACACAAAACTACCGACATCCGCACATCACTAGAGTAATTACTTTCATCATGGCGTCACCAATTAAGTGATTATCGATGTTTTTCCCAGCACTAGCTGTGCTAGTTAAACTTTCATATAATAGGAACTGTGCCAGTAAGCTTCCGCGTCTTACTTTACTGAGGAAATGACTTGCATCTCTGTCTTATTTTATCACTAGCTGTGCCCGCGGTTTCACTCGAATTTATAGTTAGTGCACCGCCCCCGTGGATCATAGCGTGATATTATATAGCCTTCCTCGATAAATAAGCTATCCAACACTAAAAGAATTTTCAATTCGAACCAGTAGTTCCTGAGATTAGCGCGTTCAACCAAACAAACTCTTCAGCTTTATAATATTAGTATAGATAGGTTTAGACCGCGGCTTCACTTAGAAACTGTACTTTTTTTTGGATAAAAGGTAACCTATGTTCTTTTCTGTATTTCTAACAAAGTGTATGCGAAATTTTATGATGATCGGTCGAGTAGTTCAAGCGTGAAAGCGTAACAAACAAATAAACAAACTCATATTCGTATTTGTCATATAAGATAGGATAGCTTTTGCTCGCGGTTTCGCTCGGAAAAAGTACTTTTTCCCGGATGAAAGATACTCTATGTACATTTCTGTATCGCAGACAACCTGTACGCATATTTAAGAAATATTAATCGCGAGAGGTCTCTATGGGAGCCAAAGAATTTTCCTTTCTGTAAGTATGTTTGAAAGCGTATCACGCAAAAACTACTGCACCAAATTGAATGCGGTTTTAACAGTTGTATTGCTGGAAGTCTAACGTAAATTCCGGTGAATGTGTCACCTCGATACTCTGCATAGAGTTTTGGTTTGGTTTGAATTGAATTATTGTTTTAGTGTTTGGGTAGCCTATTTACCGAGGAAGGCTATAGGCTATATAACATCACGCTACGACCCACAGGGGCGGCGCAGTAACGATAAACGCGGGGGAAACCGCGGGCACAGCTAGTAAATCTATAAATATGTATGGAAAGTGTAGTCACTTTAATTTTGAAATTGTTATCTATCTAATCTATATTAGTACGTGAAGCAAAAACTTTGTACTCCTTTTTACGACAATTGCGCGGACGGAGGAGTATGAAATTTGGCACAGTTAATAATAATAATAATAATATTCTACCACATTCACACAACACCATCTAGCCCAAACTAAGCAGAGCTTGTACTATGGGTACTAGACTATGGATAAACATACATATATACTTTTTTTTTTGTAAATACATACATATTATACATAGAAACACCCAGACCAAGACAAACATCCATGTTCATGCACACAAATGTTTGACTTGTGCGGGAATCGAACCCGAAGTTAAAGTTTATATGGAGAAGGAGGGGCGAATCCTAATATTTATATAAAATATGTATTAGAAATACATTAATGAAAAGACACTACACGCACACAACCATGCATTTGACACAAGCAGTCGAACCGCGTTCGTAGTATTTCGGCATTGTTCGACTGATGTCGTAGAATTTACATATGTATGTGGAGTAGATGACTATATAAATGAAATGTGATTATAAGGGTATACTTATAGACAATAAATCCTTAATAACGATCAAGCTTAAGATGTAAATGAATCATGGACGAATTTCGACCACTTGGCGACCGCTAGTAATCTATACATATAATAAAATCGTAGGAAAGTCAAAACTGTACATTGAATATATTTTTAAAAGAATACTTGGGGCGTGATCTACAATCGATTTCGAAACCAAAAATATAGTTTTTAGAATTTTTGTTTGTTTGTCTGTATGTATGTCCGGGCTAAACTCAAAAAGTAGTACATGGATTTACTTCAAATTATGCATGAATATTACTAACGGGTCGGGTCAACATATAGACTACATATTATCACGCTATCACCTACGGGGGAGGAGCTGTGAATCTTTATTTTCTTACGCATTCTGTGACAGCGTGTAATCTAACGACGCATATTTAAATGTTGTTTTTGAGTAAGCCATGCTATTATCTAGCTTTACACTATAAAAACTACGCCATTTAAGTAACTTGGGCAGAGAAATATAGTTGGGTTCCGCGGCGACAAACACTTTTTAGTTAAAATCTACGCGGACGAAGTCTCAGGTAACAGCTAGTTATAAATATGTATAAAAAAGAAGCCTTCTTTTAATGAACTTAAACTACTTCATACGGATTTTGTCGCGTTTTATATTTTAAAACACTTATTTGTCGGCCTCGATGGCGTAGTGGTTAGTGTAACCGACTGCCACGTTCGATGCCCGCACAAGTCATTCATTTGTGTGCGTGAACATGGATGTTTGTCTTGGTCTGGGTGTTTCTATGTATAATATGTATGTATTTACAAAAAAAAAGTAAATATGTATGTTTATCCATTGTCTAGTACCCATAGTACAAGCTCTGCTTAATTTGGGCTAGATGGTGTTGTGTGTATGTGTAGAATATTATATTATATTATTATATTACATAATTTTGAAGTATGACACAACTTTTATTGAACGGAGACTCCCGATGAACCGTGTCCTTTTCTGTACCTCTGACAACGTGTAAGTGAAATTGCATGTTGATCGGTCGAGTAGTTTAGGCGTGAAAGCGTAACAAACAAACACACTCACATTCGCATTTATAATATTAGTTAAGATTTTATGTCACCAAGTCATTCTCTATACTTTCTAACACTTTACATAAAAGCCTATTTCACAAATGTATCATAAATCACAAACACAATTATATGCGATGCGACGCAAGCGTTAGAGATCTACAAAATGATGTATAGATCGTGATCTATAGATCATAGAAAGTAAGAGTTATGGCGGATTTATGGAGACGAATAGGAAAGCAATTCTTTAGTAATGATCAATTGATTGTTTAGTAGTTAGGTTGTGGAGATTTGGGTTTGATTCCTGAGACAAGCAATAAAACAAAGCTGAATATTCAAACTTTAATATTTATGACTGCACGGCAGCGACTGCGCCGAGTAGTGTAGGTTCGATCCCCACAAGGGACAGAACTGTGTTTTTTTTAATTTACTTGTCAAAATGACCACACTCCGCCTGATGGTAAGCAGTCGTGTGGTCTAAGAGCAGTGGCCTCCACACCGCCCTCATAGCAGCCGAGGCGATGTTGAGGTCTCTAATTTGACGGCCTAAGAAGGTGCTTTTTCACGCCCCGCTTAAAGGACCCAGGATTGAAGGAAGAAGGAAACACGTGCCTTGGCAGAGAATTCCATGCCTTGACCGTTTGGCAGGTATGAGGACCCACACTTGTTGGTGCGCCTCTAATCGACTCTACCGTGTAAGGATGGCAATCTGAGCCCAGCACGCGTTGTTCTGTGCAGCGACTACATTATTACACGTATTCCGATAGAGCACATCTTAATATAAGTTAAAAATGCACACGCATGCAAATGTATACACGCGCCACACTAGTATATAAGCTTTACTTTTACTGAAATTAAACAGACTATAACACCATCTGAGTCCCGTTATACCTATTGCCAAAACATTGGCAAATTCTGGATAGGAAAGGGGAGAGCGAAATATCTAAATAGTTGTTTTTAGTCTGGGTTGTTTTTGTATCCATCGTTTGAATATTTGTAATGTATCCCGCGACACACAGTCAAACGTTGACATTCAAAAGTGTTACATTGTGACCAATACTTGTGAAATATTCAATTCTTGACGTTCATAAGTGTTACTTCATAAATTTAATTAATAAAATTTCAGCGATCTTTGACGTTCGCTACTTTGTCACCAAAACGATTTAACTATCTTAACTTTGACGTTCAAAAGTATTACATTGAGAAAACCTATAAAATATATTTTAATCTTTGACGTTCACAAGTGTTACGTTGTGACTGAAACGAATAAACTTTGAATATAATTTCATAATAATTGTTGTCCTAATAATATTGCATACACACTTATACACTCCCAAATACACACACACACCCTCACACACACACACACACACACACATACACATACACACACGACACACGTTTACACACCCACAGACATACTTACATAATAATATATATACACTTATTTACTCGACAGATTTCATTATATACCTAAGTATATATATTATATTTATTAACCTTTTGTTTAAAATATTGTGCATCTTGTTCAATTATATTATTATTGTAATGTGAAGAGCGGGGTCTCCTAACACAGGTAATGTTTACTTAAAAGGAGTACCCCAACTACTGATTATAAAATAGCTTATAAGAAAACGATAATAAACAATGTTTAATTAATAACCGAACCGGTTTTAACATTGACGTTTATAAGTGTTACTTGTCATTCCAGGTGTTCCTGCTGTTTCTGGTGGCGTTGTCATCAGTAAGCGCCGAGGAGACGCCTCCAGGACTGGTCTCTAAGGATAGCGACCATGACTTGGTAGCTGAAGCTTCGCACTCAGGTATGTAGTCCAACTGATGCTGGCTTATTCACAAATGGGTAAGCAGATATGTCAGTCGATGTGTTTTTCTAATCTATACTAATATTATACAGCTGAAGAGTTTCTTTGTTTGAACGCGCTAATCTCAGGAACTACTAGACCGAATTGAAAAATTTTAATGTTGGATAGCTCATTTATCGAGGAAGGCTATAGGCTATATAACATCATACTACGACCAACGGGGGCGGCGCAGTAACGATAAACGCGGGCGAAACCGCGGGAACATCTAGTGTACCTATGTATATAATTGTCATTCCATCGTTTTCAGGAAGCACAGCACAGAAGCGAGAGGCGCCTTTATCCAACTCCTATGGGGAGCCACTTCCACCCGACGCGTATGGACCTCCCAAAGATCTACCCAACATAAGTAAGAAAACGTTTATTTTACTCAAAAGTAATGGGATTTTCTGACACGAAATTCATCTTTCATCCATATTTCGCCATATACAGATTCATTATGAAATCGTGTAATTCCTTTTAACCACGCATTCTACTGGTGATATAGAATAACCCTGACCATATTTTATTTTTATTAGAATTATATTTTTGGAGTAATTAATGTACCGATTTTTTTCGTGAAATGTTTTCAGATACTCGTATGTTAACCACCCGAAACAATCTTAATATTATACTAATTTAAAAAAAATAACAATAGGTAACTGATGTCGTAAATAATAAGGGGCAATAAAAAGGACCGCCCGTTTTTATTTACGACATTAATTATTGACATGTTATATTTCACAATTAATAAAAAATTAAAATTGCCTCGGGTGGTCAACATATGACTATCTAAAACTATTTCACGAAAAAAAAACGATAAATTAATTTTTCCAGAAAAATAATTCTAATAAAAAAAATATGGTCAGAGTTATTCTATACCACCAGTAGATTGCGTGGTTAAAAGGAATGACACGATTTCAAAATCACCCTGTATAACAGAATCAGAATCAGAAATTTATTTGCTAAGAATGCAGGTAACATATTCATGGTGAAACTGGTATTACATAGAAGCCAGTACATTCTACCATTTGGCATGCAAGTCTATACAATGTTATTCTATATATCAAAAATCAAAGTCAAAAATCATTTATTCATTCAGGTCACAAAGTAACACTTATGAACGTCAAAGTATATAGGTTAGTGAGTTTACTAAGTTACTGAAGCTACATTTAGGTTAGTTGCTAGGTTCAGGCAAACATAAAGTACTTCCCTTGCCCTGTTTATACATACACGAAATTTGTACATTTGTTAAAAAGTATCCACAATTTTTTGAAAGTTTTAATAACATGTCTAGGCACCAAAATAAATTAAAATTACCCCAAATACGTTTAGAAATATTTAAGAGAAATGCGTATTGTATGGCTATTAGGATATTTAATAAGGTTCCCCAAACCATGAAACAGTTGCCATTACATCAATTTAAAAATAAATTGTTTAATTTACTTTTAGAAAAACGTTACTATAGTACAAAAGAATACCTAGAGGATAAGTGAAAGCTACATAAGTATACTTAAGTAAACATAATGTATATTAATCACAACATTTTAATGTATTTATATTTGCACGCTCTAAGGAGCAGAACATGTGATCCTTTTATAATGTATAACAACTATAATGTACCATGTGTCGAGCAAATAAAGATTATTATTATTTGTTTCTCTTTCACGGGTATATTCCTAATACGTTAGGAAAATACACGGCCCTTTGGGAGGCTTACACGGAGACATGGGTCCAACGTGAAGAGGCCCTTCGAGAGTTTTAATCAAAGGTGGGATGGATCACCTACAGCGGCACTAGCCGCAGCAGGCGTAGGACTATTGCTACGTATGGATTCTAATATATGGGCTATGGGTATGGGTGTTAGATGGGCTGGTATATTGGTAACTATGGATGATAAAACGGCGTCTGCCCTGAATACTCTAATAGCATTATTATTATTATTATTATTGAATTTGAATTTGAAAGGGTTGAGCTTATGAGAATCTGTCTTCCATACTAGTAACAATTCCGGTATCGCTTTACAAACATTGAAACAATGGGTGCAAAGATCATCCGGACAAGGAACAACTAATTACGAATCAAATACATTTTCATTCCGTGTTTGACTGGAAGCCACTAATATACTACCCGTGCATTCGTTTGTTACCAAGAATACTGAACCAACCTCTCTCAGTTTCAGATCTGCAGCACCCAGCTCCAGTATACGGCGTACCAGACCACCCAGTGTTCCAAGACACACCTCCCGGAGCCTACGGCCCACCAGCCCCCGTAACATTCCCCAGCCAAGTGTACCATGGACCACCACCTCCAATGTCCAGGCCGAAGCCAATTTACGGGCCACCGAAGCACTTCGGACCATCCAAACCGATCTACAGACCACCAAAATTTAGTTTACCGAAGCCAGTTTATGGACCACCGAAGAAAAATTACGGTCCACCGAAGCAGGGGTTGCCTAAACCAGTTTACGGAGCTCCATTCAAACCACCCAAGATCACGCTGAACAAGCCGATATTCTCACCACCTAAGCCGGTTTACGGGCCACCCAAACCTGTATATGGTCCACCTACGATTAACTACGCACCACCTCCACCACCTATAAGTCCACCTTTACCTCTGCCAGAATTACCACCATTCCCAATCTCATCTGTAGATAACAATATCGATCTTGGGCTCAATCTGCCAGCTCCTATCTACGGAACTCCCTTAGTCCAACTACCGGTTGACTTGAAACCCAACTTCCCAATTCCAAGCGATTCTTACGGACCTCCAGGCCATGTTATAGATGGACCTATTGGACCTAATGACCAGGTTATAAACTTAGATAATGTGGGTCATTATGGGCCCCCACAGCCAGATCCGAACCCACAACCACCTCATCCAGGTATACCTGCACCACCCACGCCTCCCCACGTTCTCTACGATGGCTGGAAACCAATCCCTGGCGTATCTTTACCTCAGCAAAACATTGGACACGAGATACACCAAGACGTACAGATAAATTTGGACCAACCTTTGCCACATATTGATCAACATAACCAATTCTCTTCGTCTCAAATCACGACTGGATACGCCAACGTTCACCACGATGCTTTGGCCAATATTGATTTGAACGCCATCGTTGGTGGTGACTCAAACGGCATAGATCAATCCAAAACTGTTTTTGAAGCGCACTACACTGAAAATCAAAACCATGGGCAACAAGCAGGCTTATCTCTGGTACAAGATATCGGGAATAAACCTGCAGACACCTACGGCGCTCCTCCCCTAGATTCCTTTTCTGCAAGCGGTCCATATCCAACTTCAATTCGTCAACAAGGTGCTAAAGGCCTAGTTGCGCCATCTGGCTTTTATGGTGTACCACTAGGCAGTCAATATGGGGCTCCACCACGCCACAGCGCAAACCTACCTATACCATATGGTTACCATTCCGGCGGTGGTCATTCTGGCCTGAATTTTCCCCAGAAACCTATCAAATTTAGGGAATCAGTACCTGAAGGGCTCTTTGACAATATAAGTCATACTACACAACACAAAGATGCTCATGGCATTGACCATATTCATCAAGGTCCTTCTTACCTCCCTCCACCGATCAGAGACATCAAAGATGTGAACACACATTCAGGCAACGCAGGCTTAAACAGCATCTCCCTATCTATCGAACCGACGAATCTTTACAGTCTACCACATTCTGATAATCCTATCAGCTTCCAACAACAGCAAGTACCTTCAAATCTTTACGGATCTCCTATAGACTCCTATGCTGCTCCGTTATTAACTGTAGGAGTAGGAGATCACGTCACATCCGGTTCAAATACAAACGCTGTAACTTCAACTATAGATGGAACTTTACTAGCTAATCTATCAAGTTTGGACGCAGCAGCCATTTTAAAACACTGTCCTTATCACGAAGCTATTTTAAGAGCAGCACAATCTGGTGAAAGAATACCTATAGATTTAGCTGCTAGCTACGTTAACAGTCTAAGCAGTTTAGGCACAACCCTAAACAAATCAGTTAACACGGTGACAATACCAGACGCGTATACAAAAGACTTGGTAACATCCCACTCAATAATATCAACAAATAATATTAAAAACGAAAAACGTGAAAGCTATAGCTCGCAAAAAGGCAAATCGTTGAACAACAAGAACGCTATCAAAGACGAAAGATTCCAATACGTTAGCGATCAAATTTTGAAGACATCTGAAAGAATAAAAGATCTGCACCAAGAAGCTAAGGATTTACAACAGAAAATAGCTGCTAACAGCCAAAATATACATACAGATGTACCTATTCCTAGTAAAATAGGTTCCTATTCTGTTCAAATACAAGGATCTAATAACCAGAAAAGTAAAAATGGGGCGCCGCATGAACAACTGCTATCAGATGGCCTATTACAAAGCATACTGCAGGCGATAGAAGATCCAGCAAAGGGACAACAGAACAATCAACAACAGATATTTAACCAACAACAGAGTTATCAACACCAACAACAGAGCCAACAACAAAGCCAACAAAACCAACAACAGAGCCAACAGAACCAACAACAAAATTATCAACAACAACAACAGAGCCTTCAAAATCAACAACAGAATTATCAACAACAACAACAGAATTATCAACAACAACAACAGAATTATCAACAACAACAACAACAGAATGATCAAAATCAACAACAGTTTTTGCAGCAAAAACAACAATTACTCCATACACACATTCAGCAACAGCAGTTACCTCAATTGAACTACCAAAACTTCGCTTCAAACCAGCAAATAGCTGGTTTTAGCGATGGCATTGTATTACCCGCTGGTTATGAACCGATAGACCATTCGAAAGACCAATCAGTGCAGGGTTCCCAGACAGTTAAGTCTGAGACTCCTGTGCACAGTCACAGTGGTCCTTGTGACCTAAAAACCGCTGGTTCCCAGAGGAACGAGGTCAGGGTACCAGCTCCAGCGAAACTGGAACAGCCATTACATAAAGATGATAATGAAATAGCTATATATTTCGAGGAGAAGGAACCAGTGACAGAAATTTCTGTTGCAACGAGTATAAGCGAAGAAGAATTTAGTGGTAAAGTTAAAGCGTAATATAATGGTCTAGTCTGATAACAAACATTTGACAAACATGAACTTGATGGTGGAATTGTAATAGTGGATGAGACTGTGGACGGAATATTTGATAAAATGATTGACGAAATATATAACGAAATGTTTGACGAAATATTGGACGAAATGCTTGACGCATATTTGACGAAATATTTGATGAAATGTTTGACGAAATATTTGACGAAACATTTGATGGAATATTAGATACACGTTTTAATAAAATATTTGATAAAACATTGAATTAGGTATTGGGCTCGAATCTCAATTTGGACAATATGTTATTGGGTATTTTTGTCTAGAAAATTTCATTAACATCTAGAGTCTGGTAGAAAGCAATAGTGTCGACTCTTATTACGTATTACCTAAAGCTACAGTGTCCGAAATGAGGGTATAACACCTCCCTTAAATTTGTATATAATAATCTATTTCTATGAATTTTATTTGCATGAAATAAATACACACTTAGAAATATGACTTTCATACTACTGTCAACTAATTGTATCTGTCATTAGTCGCCACCAGCCGGCAGCACCGTCGCTTTCGAACAAGATTTGGTCATTTACACGTGCGATGTCATTGAGTGTAGACGTATGAAATCGCGCTGGCTGATTTTGTTGTTTTATTTATTTTGGTATGATTGCAAACACATAGAATATTTTTGAATGAAATGATACTTTTTGTGACGTCATCAAATGTTTGTTGAAGCCATTTTGGTTATAAGCCATCATGTAGTAAAAATATAATTACAATTATGTTCTAATTTAATTATAATTTAATATTATTTAAATTTAATATTTAAGTTGCTGCAGTATTCCTCAGGATTGTCAAGATTTTATATTTAAGTGACATTTTGTATAAATACAAATACGACAGGAGAATACAAATGCAAATAGAAGAGTGTATCTCTAGTTTGTTGGATACAAATGTCTTTAAAGGCGTGGCGACTGAAGTGTTTTTGTATTTCTATAGCTTGCATTTATACATAATATGTATTGTATTAGTGCAAATTGTATTTAAAGTTATTCTTTTACAAAACAAAATTTGATACTTTAATATCTATTAAAATAATACAATTTTTAAATGTTATTGCCGATTTATTTGATAGCACCGATAGCGTAGTGGTCTAAGTGGTCAACTCACGACTGTCAATGCGTTGACTGTTATGGGTTCGATCCCCACACGTTACAAAATTGGTGTGATCCGCAAATAGATGGATGTTTGTAAAGTACCCCACGACACACGGATTATTCCCATGTATAATCCCTGATGTAATATATTTTCTTATTACAAAAGCACTCAAATCACCACGCCTAAACCATTATAGGACTGGGTAGGATAGTCAATAGTTGAATATAATTGTACAATAATATTAATGGAAAACTTAAAATAATTGTATTTATTTTTTACTTTTTGTAAAATTAAATTATGCATGTTATTTAATATTAAAATAAATTGTACAGATTTTATATGATTTTTATTTTTTATACTATATTTTATACAGACCGAGGTTGACACTTGACAATTCTGGGTGGATGCCAGACAATTCTGGTTGAAAGCCAGAAAATTCTGGTTAGGCGCCAGATACTTCTGGGCTAGGCATCAGATAATTTTGGGTGGAATACCAGACAATTTGGGGTTGGACCCCAGACAATTCGGCGGTGGACGCAATTGAATGATCAATTCTGGGGTGAATACTAGACAATTACAGGTGGATGCCAGACAATTCTGAGGTAGGCACCAGACTGTTTTAAGATGGGGGCTGGTCATTAGACAATTCTGCGGTAGACGTCAGACAATGCTGGGTGGCCACCAGCTAATTCTGGCGTAGGCACCAAACAATTTTGAATTAATTGAATTAAATACTAGAAAATTCTGGTTGCACACCAGACAATTCTGGATGGATGCCAGACAATTCTGGGTGGATGTCAGACAATTCTGGATGGGCACTAGATAATTCTAGGTTAAACTGCTTACCTGGTCCTCTTTAATATACGCCAATGTGAATATACCTACCAACATCGCCGAACATGTTGGCCAACAAAATGTTGGACTTAAATAAGTAATATAATATAATATTCTACCACATACACACAACACCATCTAGCCCAAACTAAGCAGAGCTTGTACTATGGATACTAGACAATGGATAAACATACATATTATATACTTTTTTTTTTGTAAATACATACATATTATACATAGAAACACCCAGACCAAGACAAACATCCATGTCCATGCACATAAATGTTTGACTCGTGCGGGAATCGAACCCGCGACCTCGGGCGTGGCAGTACCTACCTACCTATATTAGCAATATTACATCGCATTGTGTGTACTCGTTGTCATTAGATCAGTATAATGGCATTAAGAGATATTTACGATATGAGTAGACTGCCAGCGAGCCCGGGCGGGCAAACAAGAAGTTATTGGGTTTTCTCATAAGAAACCTCAATAGCAGCCCGGAGTTAGGAAGCTGGTGGTTTTTTTTGTATACAACTTGGGTGGCGGACAAGTATACGGCCACCTGATGGTAAGTGGTCACCGTTGCCTATGGACGACTGCGACACCAGAGGCATCACTTGCGTGTTGCCGACCCTTTAGGAAAGGAAATGGGAAGGAGAAGGAGCGGGAAGGGGAAAAGGGGGTGATTGGGCCTCCGGCACTCTCACTCACCGAACGAAACACAACAGTAGGAATACTGGTATTTCACTATGATATTCTGTGAGAGGGTAGTCCTTCCCCGGTCGAGCCGGCACATTCATGCTAACATCAGCGAGGCTCTACTACTCTGAGAAAGTGAAAGTGAGTTTCTTGCCCGTTCTTCTCATGAGCCCTACACCCTTGCTTTGCTGAACGTAGCAGTAAATGTGAATTCACAGAAAAAATTTAGTGTAACTTTGACATTCATAAGTGTTACCTTGTAACCTAACTTGAATAAATTTATTTTTGATTTTTTGATTTTGACTGAAGCCAGAGAAGTGTGTCAGGATCGTAGCAAATGGAAATCCGTAGTCTCTGCCTACCCCTCTGGGGAACAGCCGTCAATCTATGTATGTGTGTATGACTTAGGAACTATAATAAAATAAACTTCAAAATGCAGACATATTTTTATTAAGTATATAATCTTATCCATATTTAAAGGCAGTTTTTGTTAACGGAAATTATTTGTTACTTTACGATCACTACATATAATAAAACAAAGTCCCCGCCGCGCCTGTCTGTCTGTTCGCGATAAACTCAAAAACTACTTAACGGATTTTCATTCGGTTTTCACCAATAGACAGAGTGATTCATGAGGAAGATTTAGGTGTATAATTTGTTAAGGTTTTGTTCTACCAGTGCGAAGCCGGGGCGCGTCGGTAGTATAAATAATCCTTACTAATATTATAAATTCGAAAGTAAATCTGTCTGTCTATCTGTCTGTCTGTCTGTTACCTTTTCACGGCTAAAGCACTCAACCGATTTAGATGAAATTTGGTACAGTTATAGTTTAAAACCTGGGGAAGGACATAGGCTACTATTTATTGATGTAGGTACCACGCAGGCGGAACCGCGCGCAAAAGCTAGTAAAGTATAAATAAGAAATGAAATCTGTCCGTATGTTACTTTAAAAATACTGGAGAACATGTTGATGTTTAAAAGTAGCATTACTCAATTGAACAACGTGATTAAATCTGTATAAAGTAGTTTCATTTCAAGAAAATCGGTTTATAAACAGGAGAAAGAAAGGAAGAAAGGTTCTGAACTGTTTTCTCTTTGTTTATTTATACACGCGGCGCGTGGTACCTACATCAATAAAAAGTAGACTATGTCCTTTCCCAGGTTTTAAACTACCTCTGTATCAAATGTCATTCAAATCGGTTGAGTGGTTTAGCCGTGAATAGGTAACAGACAGACAGACAGAGTTACTTTCGAATTTATAATATTAGTCAGGATTAGCACTGTATACAGGGTGTGGAGTAATAATGGATAACCCTGAAACTGTCAACTGGCCAGATTATGATCTATCATTTACCCCACTTATATCACCACATTCACCACACAGTGTAGTACATTTTTTTTTCGATACAGCTACCCAAAAATGCATAATTCCTTAGAAAACATATTTAAATTTGAGAATAAATATTTTTGGGGAAGTTGTCTTAGATTGTAACAAAAAAACTTGATACTGGTCTGATGATACAAGTATTCAGGAGTGACATAAAAAACAGAACGAGAAAATGTCGCCAATTGTAGAAATAGCAGCTGATTTTGTATGAGTAAGTACCTACGATTTTTATTTAAAATATCAAAAATATCAATAATTTGGTCATCCATGGGCATATGGTGATATAAGTGGGGTAAATGATAGATCATAATCTGGCCAGTCGACGGTTTCAGGATTATCCATTATTTACGCCACATCCTGTATATACTGTCCCACTGCTGGACATGGGTCTCTTCTCAGAAAGCTGTTCTTTGAAGTGGAATGCCAATAATTCCCGTCAGATGGTGTGACATTCGAACGACTTAGTACAGCACACTCTGGATCCATCCGATGTATGAAGAGACTCTCATGTAACCGAATGGATATCCGGCTTGGCAGCCAGCGAGAGCGTGGAACGATGAGACGCCAATCTGGAATAAAATAATTTGTGCATTTATTTACTTTCTAGCATAAATATTAGTGTTTTTGTAATGATGTTACCTTTTTTAATACGTTTGTCAATATATATTAGGTTAATTCGTTTTAAAATTAATAATGTAAATATTTGAAGCACCGAAATAACTAATAACTTTCTAGCTATTAGATCCGCGACTTCGCCCGCGTGGAATTTGACATTATAAATCTATACTAATATTATAAAGCTGAAGAGTTTGTTTGTTTGAACGCGCTAATCTCAGGAACTACTGGTTCGATTTGAAAATTCTTCTAGTGTTGGATAGCCTATTTATTTATAGACGAAGGCTATAGGCTATGTGACATTACGCTACGACCCACGGGGACGGCGCAGTAACGATATACGCGGGTGAAACAGCGGGCACATCTAGTAAAATATAATCTTACCAGCATATTTTCTCCGGGGTAAGTGGACACGACCAGAGGGGCTCCGCCATCGCCATTGCAGGGTCCCCAATAGTTAGACCCGTCGGTACAAATTATGTTCTCGTCAATGTTCTGGATGAAGTACATATTGCAGACTTCGTTGCTCATTACTGACAGGAAGACACTGTATTGTTCCTGCGCAGTTGTGATCTTGTCTCCTGAAAATACATACAGATATAGATTCACGCCTGATTCCCAGAGGGGTAGGAAGAGACTACGGATTTATATTTACTACGATCCTGACACACTTCTCTGGCTTCATTCACTTTCATCACATTCCTCATACACGCCCGTCGGTTCAAGGAGCTCTTAACCTGGCCTTTGTCCAGAACGCCTCCGATCTGATCGAGAAACGTTCGCCTAGGTTTTCCTCTTGCGACTGTTCCATTCACACTAGCCTTATAAACTTTCTTAGTCAGTCTTTCCTCGTCCATTCTTTCTACATGTCCAAACCAGCTTAACATACCCTTTTCTATTCTTGTCACTACTATTTTCTATATACAGTAATACCCCGAACTTATACGATAGGTGGCACTGAGCGATAACCGCGTAAGTCGAATTCGTGTAAGTCGGGGTATAGTTAAGTATACTAGCGGTCGCCTAGTGCTCGAAATTCGACCAAAGTTTGCCTGTAAGATATTGCTGATATATGTCATTATATATTGATATATGTAACCATAGTTACGCGCTTCGACTGCGTGTGTCAAATGCATGCTTGTGTGCGTGTCGTGTATTTTTTATTAATTTAACGTATTTCTAATGCATATTTTATATAAATACTAGCTGACCCGCGCAACTTCGTCTGCTTCACATAAGAGAATTTTCTTAGTTTTTGCAATATTTTTCATTTATGCTCCGCTCCTATTGGTCGTGGCGTGATGTTATATAGCCTATAGCCTTCCTCTATAAATGTGCTATCCAACACTGAAATATTTTTCAAATTTTTACCCGTAGTTCCTTAGATTAGCGCGTTCAACCAAACAAACAAAATGTGAGTGAAGTCGGCGCGTGAGCGCCCCCGCCTTTTTACATATGCAGCAGATGGCCGTTTCGCGCGTTAAACAAAAATCAACCGTATAGCCGTACCCATACTGGCGCGGCGAGATTAGGAAGTTTTATTTCATCTATAAGTATTTTATGTGTTTATAAACCGATTCCTATAATTTTTTTTTTATAAAATAGTTATTAAAGTGTACTTTTTGAATATTGGAGTTTGATAAAGATATATCTATGTGAAATACAATATATTTATGTATTTAATACACTGAAGAAATGCCTAACGATTAAACACGTTATTGTGGCTAATTTATAAAAGATAGATATATACTATTGAGGACTTTTTCTAGATCTTTTGAAGACCATCATCTTTGTAATACATACTTTTGGTGTATGATCAATGTATGCGAGGATAAGAGCTCGAAAGCGCATTTTCGTCCGACTTGCTTCAAATTTATCATCACTGCTCAGCTCCTATGTGTCTTAGCGTTATGTTATATAGCCTATAACCTGCCCAGGAGTATGGACTACAATCGTACCAAGTTTGGTTAAAATCCCTTCAGTAGTTTTTGACCCATGCGTGCATATACAGACAGACAGACAAAAAATTTACTGATTGCATTTTGTCATCAGTATCGATCACCGTTCATCCTCCAATATTAATTTTGAATATATATTCAATGTACAGAATTGACCTCTCTACAGTTTTATTATAAGTATAGATATAGATTAGGATTCGCCCCTCTTTCTCCACATAAACTTGAACTGTGCCAAATTTCATACTCCTCCGTCCGCCCAGTTTTCGTAAAAAGGGGTACAAAGTTTTTGCTTCACGTATTAATATATTTAAGCATATAAATACATATTGGATTTTACAAAAATAAAATCACGCCTTGCCGTTATTGCGATGTAGAAGGCTTCATAAAATCTAAGAAAGTAGTTTGACGACTCAAAGACTCTTTCTCCTGCAATATTGCCTATATTCCTGAAAAATAGTGTGGGAATAAGTTTACAATCCATATTTGAGAGTTGTGCGATGATCAAATAAAAGACGAATCAACGAGATTTGAAAATCGCGTAACTTCGAGTTCGTGTATGTCGGGGTAGCGTGAGTCGAGGTATTACTGTATCCTAATCCTAATCCTATCCTAACTAATATTATAAAAGCGAAAATAAGTTAGTTTGTTTGTTATCTTTTCACGCCTAAACCATGATCGGTTCAGCGATCATCCTGAAATTTTGCATATACATACGGTTTCAGGTGTACAGAAACGGACATAGGCTACCTTTAATCCCGAAAAAAATTACTGTTTCCGAGAAAAACAATAATAACGTTCTTATGATAATAGATGGCGTGGCGCCATCTTTCGAATCATGATTGAATTATATTATTACAAGCAGAGTACGACCCGAATTGATTGTCTAATTCTAAGTTAACGCGAGCGAAGCCGCGGGCAAAAGCTAGTTGGTTATATTTGCATCAATGTAGCTTATTGCGACCAATACTCCAATGTGTGGATTAGTCTTTGACACAATGTGAACATTGCGTCCAATAACCGTCCTGTGTGCAACACCGACGCGCAAAGAGTCGGTTTTTTCAACTAGTTCAAAGGCGAGGGGAATGGAAGGGGAGTGCGCGCGGGCATCTTGGACAGAATGTCGCGCGCGCGCCACACATTGGTCATTTTAATCATCCACCACCGCCTTTTCTTTCGTTGTTTTCTTGTACGATGCAAATAATAAGCACATGTACCTAAACCATATGCGTAAGCCGCTAGTGCAAATAAGTTGTCGTCCATAGTCGGCTCTGCGTCAACTGAACAACAAGGTCCGCGCTTGTCTATGTCCAGTGTTTGGTGCGAAGTTGGTATTCGCATTGAAGCCAATGTGTGGTGCAGTAGTTTGATTCAATATTGGCCATTCCAAATTAGAGCCAAGCTTGGACGGAAAGTTGAGTCCAATATGTAGCCGCGCCATAATCAATCAAATCAAAAATAAATTTATTCAAGTTAGGTTACAAGGTAACACTTATGAATGTCAAAGTTACACTATTTTTTTCTGTGAATTTACATTTACAGCCACGTTCAGCAAAGCAAGGGTGTAGGGCTCATGAGAAGAACGGGCAAGAAACTCATGGCCACTCTTTTTAATCGCCAAGTTTACTATAAAATGTTGTTCACAAATCATAACTGTAAGGTGCTGCAACCATTTCTCCATGAATTACTAATGATTATACTCGAGCATTTAATAACATTTGATGATCGTGATAATAATATATTTAAGTATAATTGAGATGTGATGTTGTCATTGTGTGGGATGACAACTGAACGTACCGACACGTGACCGTGTTCAAGCGTAGCAGAACGCTACCACGCGCTATGATTTAAATGTTTGTTGTACATGTGAGGTACTTACTGTCGCTGGTTAGCCCATAACCCGAGACCCTAGCCGTCGCACCAACGAAAGAATTTTGAGCGACCGGCAAAGCAGCTGGCTTGATCAAAGCTGAAACACAAGCAAACAGTATTAAACATTAAAAATGGTCGAAATGCTTTCACGCCTTAAAACTGCGCCGAGCGTAAGACATATAATGACAGAGCCCGTGTGGCGCATATTCAAATTCTGTAGTTCTGGCGGCCCACCCACCATAAAGGCAGTGAGTTGGCACACCAGGGGGTTTTAGTTAGTAGGCCCAATATCTCGGCAGAACCCGACATAACCCTCTCCTTGTGGCGAGGAAGAATGCATAACGAGCACACCCACACGTAAAAAATAAGTTTATTTTAGTAACAAAACTTTTTGAAGTGAAAACTTGTTTAGCGGCGTTGTGCACTTTTTGTGATGGGTAAAAAATGTTAAGCTCGCGTCAGGACACGTCACCTGATCGAAAATTCGTAAGACGGAGGGAGAATTGTCATGTTTGTGTACGATAGCGCAATAAATGAATATTGTATTTTACCATATAAATGATAGTACTTTTATACTGATAATTAAAGCAATTCGTGCAAAATTATTCCCTAACCATTCCAAAATATCAAAAATGCACAACGTTAATATTCAAGTTTTCACTTCTGCCGGCACTCCCGGAGTGCAACCCGCTTTTATTTTAAATAAAATATTGCCAATGTTACTCGGTGATAATATAGCTTCCTAATGGTGAAAGAATTTTTAAATCGTTTGAATAGTTTTTGAAGTAAATCTTTACAAACAAAAAATGCCTCGGCCTCGATGGCGTAGTGGTTAGTGTAGCCGACTGCCACGCATGAGGTCGCGGGTTCGATTCCCGCACAAGTCAAACATTTGTGTGCGGATGTTTGTCTTGGTCTGGGTGTTTCTATGTATAATATGTACGTATTTACAAAAAGAAAGTATATATATTATGTATGTTTATCCATTGTCTAGTACACATAGTACAAGCTCTGCTTAGTTTGGGCTAGATGGTGTTGTGTGTATGTGGTAGAATATTATATTATTATTATTATATCTTTCCTTTGCTTTATAATATTAGTAGTTTTTTTGTTTTGTCCTGATTTATATACTTACAAGTTAAAGTGACGCCGGGAATTGAGATCATAGCTAGATCGTGTACAACCTCAATGGGGTCGAATTGTGGATGGGTGACTATGGAGTATGCATTCTGTCTCTCACCGCCAGAGAACAGCTTTAGAGAGCCTAGCACCACCTTCGAACATGAAAAAGTAAAGGTTAGTAAAACTTGCAATAATAGGGATTTAAATATAAAGTTGCCGATTTCTATGAAGAGAATCGGTAACGTTGTGGTTTTCTAACTATTTCATCAATATTTTCGGGTTCGGCCGTTAGGGTCCCATTCCGGTACGCCTCCGGCCGGGACACACTCACAGTGAAAAATTCGTTATTCCGCTACGCCCCCGACCGAGACGGTCCCATTGTAAAACAACAAGAGAAGACACTTGAGCAAATAGTGTTGTAAACAAGTGTTTTTGAATTTAAAATCTACAGAATGGGCGAGCAACCCTTACACTGTTTCCGCACGGAAACAGTAAATGGGTTGCTTTTTGAAAGGTTGCCAACTTGGAAACCAACATTTTTTTAAAGTATAGGTACTTAAAAATTAGTCTTACTAATTCTAAAGCTACTAGATGATAGTATACTCACAGCACAGAATATTTAAATTCAAAAACACTTGTTATCAATAGTATTTGCTCAAGTGTCTTCTCCGGTTGTTTTACAATGGGACCGTCTCGGTCGGGGGCGTAGCGAAATAACGAATTTTTCACTGTGGGTGTGTCCCGACCGGGGGCATATCGGAATCGGACCCTAACGGCCGGACCCATATTTTCTATGGTCAATTCAAAATCTATTATATCTTACTAGACGTTCCTGCGGTTTCACCCGATTTTATCGTTACAGCGCCGCCCCCCTGGGTCATAGCGTGATGTTATATAGCCTAGTTCCCGAGATTAGCGCGTTCAAATAAACAAACAAACAAATTCTTCAGCTTTATAATATTAGTAGACATAATAATAGGTACTTACTGTAATTCTTTTACCCTGGAGATAGCCATCGAACCAACACTGACCAGCTGTCAAGACTTTATTGGAGTTTAGCAGGGTTCCAGCGCAGACGGAAACTTCTTCGTTGGTCAAAGATATTAACAGACCCACCTGAAATACCAATTAATAATTCGGGAAACTGCATAATATAATAATATCAGCATTGTCGGCCTCTATGGCGTAGTGGTTAATGTAACCGACTGCCCCGCCTGAGGTCGCGGGTTCGATTCCCGCACAAGTCAAACATTTGTGTGCATGAACATGGGTGTTTGTCTTGGTCTGGGTGATAATATGTATGTATTTACAAAAAATAAAGTATATAAGTATATGTATGTTTATCCATTGTCTAGTACACATAGTACAAGCTCTGCTTAGTTTGGGCTAGATGGTGTTGTGTGTATGTGGTAGAATATTATTAAACAGTGCCATTGCTAGCACGGGCCTATTTTCAGTGTGACAAGGGTTAGGTTAGTTCACCACGCCCGCGCCACCCCAGTGCGTGTTGGCACACTTCACATATCTTCGAGAACATTACGTAGAACTGTCAGACATGCAGGTTGCCTCACGATGTGTTCCTTCACCGTTGAAGCGAGCGGTACCCAAGTAACATTTTCGAGCCTAGGTTGTACAAAATGCCTTTAGGTTATACAAGTATCGTAAAAAGGTTAACGCGTTACTATCTTGTCACATTAAATACTTGAACTATGGTTACATATCTATACTAATATTATAAAGCTGAAGAGTTTGTTTGTTTGTTTGTTTACTTGAACGCGCTAATCTCAGGAACTACTGGCCCGATTTGAAAAATTATTTCAGTGTTAGATAGCCTATTTATCGAGGAAGGCTATAGGCTATATATCATTACGCTAAGATCAATAGGAGCGGAGCACCAATGAAGAATGTTTCAAAATCGGAGAGTATTTTTTCCTTTTGAAAGCTTCCGCTGCGTGCGCTGCGTAAACAGTTAAAGTTTCGCAAAAATCATGTATGACAGAATTGTTCCCCTTTAAAAGTTCTAAAAAAAAGTCCGCGACAGCATATGTCTATCTTTTAAGGTTGGCTCACTATAACCATTTTTATGCTAACGAAATTTGTTCTAAAATAATGCATTATTTGCGAAGGTACTTTTATAAACATGATATTAATCCTTATCCAAATAAATACGTTATTCATCACAAGTATTTAATTTAAAACAAAATTGCCCTTAACATCATTCGATTTCAATGAATATCTTAGGAGATATAGCAGTTTTAAAATAACATCGCAGCAAAATAATTACCCATTACAGACATAGTACAAACGATGTTTCTCCTGGTTTATTCTGCGTGATTACTACTGGTTCGATTTGAAAAATTATTTTAATGTTGGATAGCCTATTTATCGAGGAAGGCTATAGGCTATATAACATCACGCTACGACCCACGGGGGCGGCGCAGTAACGATAAACGCAGGTGAAACCATGGGAACATCTAGTGATTAATAAGTCCTAGAACTAATTGTTTATTATTACAACCTTTAGGCCGCTGACAGGAGTTTAAATTAACGTTATTATGACTTGTGTTTCAAGAGCATATAGTCCTAGAATCTAATAGCTGTCGTAGGCTCCTGATTGAGTTTTGAAAAGGCTAGCCTTATGCTAAAGTGAGATCTGAAGGTTTAATTTTTAACTTTAATATAGCCATAAGGTTATGGAATGTTGAGATGACTTATAAGTAATTTCTAAAACCTACCTAACACTTTTATTCTATATTAGCGTTATCTAGGCAAACTAATTAGGACTGTGTGGTGGGAACCCAAGCCAATAAGTTGCATTTATAAGCATAAGGCATTACTAAAGTCCTACAAGAATATTTTAAAACTTTAGAGGCATCCTCAAGTGTCAGTGGTTTCTGCGACTTCTTAGTATCACAACTATATTGCGTGATGAACCGACACAGAATGTTAAAAAAACGAAGTGGAAATTTTAAACGTAAAGCGCGTAAAAGTTTCTTACGTATAATTAATATCCTTATACCTTACACGCGTATTTATCAATAATCAACAATAAAGTTGCTTAAAACACGCACTCAATGCCCACACTAAACAATGTTTACATTCGACATTCGAATTTCAAACGACGAAAAACAGATCAAATCATTGCATGATCGACAATACAAGACGACCAAATTAAATCATTACAAACGAAAACACATTTCCATACATCATACACGCATACTTTCTTAGTCAGGTTATATTGTCTACGCGTATGGTAGGAAGTATTTATTCATGTATTTTTATAATACCCATGGTAAGGAATAATAATTTAATACACAATGCGATCTCAGATAAAAAAAATCAACGGGTTGCACTCCGGAAGTGCCTTGGAATGGTTGGGGAATAATTTTACACGAATTGCTTTAATTATCAGTATAAAAGTACTATCATTTATGTGGTAAAGTACAATATTCATTTATTGCGCTATCGTACACAAACATGACAATTCTCCCTCCGTCTTACGAATTTTCGATCAGGTCACGTGTCCTGACGCGAAATTTAACATTTTTTACCCATCACAAAAAAGTGCACAACGCCGCTAAAGAAGTTTTAGTAAGGTTGGAAATTCGTTGCGTAGTGTAATAGTTAAATAAGGAAACCGACAGAAATCGTGGTGTTAGGACACCTCACCACTGGTATTTAAGTAAATGTAGGTAACAAATAAATTATGAAAGCATTTACTAAACAATTGAAAAAATAAAGATAAGAAGTTCCTTGAGACTAATATGAGCAGCCTCTAGATATTTGTCGATCGCACGTCCTACTTCAATTATTGTAACTTAGAAGCAACTAATTTGTGCTCATAAATATTTTCGCGACTTACAAGTTTTAAATGACTCCTGGCGGTAAGCTTAAAGATGCGAAAACAACCTTTTTGTTTTAAGTAGCTCCGCAAGATTACCTTTAGCTTTCATTTAGGCAATCATTTGGAGCTTTTAGTTGTCACAGTTCTAAAAAGGTTAATTTTATTACTTTCTAGTAATTTCTTAATGGCAGCCATATTTTTGAAAATAAATATTATAAAATCGAATCAAAAAGTCATATTTAATTAAATGAGGCAAAATAAAATAACGTGTTCTATGCGATATAAAATATATGATTTTATATGAATTAAAGTTTTATTTCTAATGCGATTTATCACCAACCACCTAATTTTATAATTTATAATTTACCAAAATATCTTCAAAATTTATAAGTTACGTAAAGCCCGTCTCGTATATAGCACTATTATCCTAAAGTTTCAAGACAAAGTGCCAATCGCACTATTTTTTTAATTTTCTGTGTTCAGCAAGCTGCTTATTATTTTTTATGAATACAACATTTAGTTATCCAGCCATTTTGAAACTTTGTATATTGACAGGGAATGGCGCCATAATAATTGAATATTAAATAAAGCCCTCGATTAGTGTTTCTTTGTAAGTAAATCTAACACAGAAACATTATAGAACCCAAAAGTTCTGGCAAAGTTTATAATCATGTCTATCAAAAAGGTTTTAAGTTGTCATAGAGTAAAATCCAAGACTATTTTAGAACTTAGAAGTTGCCTTGCAAAGTTATATTAACGTTAAGTTAAGGTTGTCAAGGTTATATTTGGGTTCTGTGTAAGTAGTTCGAAAGGTTCTGAATGTAAGCTATAGGTTTTGCTGTTGCTCTCGAAAAGGTTCTAAAACGTGGGCCCTTTTTGCACTCAGGAGGTTAATATAAGGTTAACATATCGATATTGAGCCTATTAAGACTTACTGTCTGATTTCCATACAAAGATTCTGAAACCTTTTCAAAACCTTTCTAAAACCTAAAATGTTACTTGGGTAATTAACTATTTAATACGCATATCACTTCGAAAAGTTTGAGACGCGTGCCTTGAGATTGAACCCGAGACCTCTGCGTGGTATTCCAACGGTCTGCCACTAGGCTGTCGCTGGTATAAGTTTGATGTATTTATTTATAATGTTGTTATATTTATATAATGATAATAATAAAACTAACTAATCAAATTCCAAAAAAAATGGGGCAGTATTTGAGGACTGCCGATAGAAGTGAAAACTGTAATCCTTGATCATAAACACTTCTTTATAAATAAAAAATAAAACACTTACCAAGAACGGATTCTCCCCACTATAAGATGACATTCCTCCCACAACCCTGGAGTCAACAGCCTCTCGGATCCTGATATTCTTCGCCTCCGGTATACCGAAGTTCTCATGGTAACCCTTGGCTATTTCAGAAGGTCGCTCAGCGACCACCAGCGTAGCAGCACACACCAGGAGTAACAATCTCATTCTGTTGTAGATTAAACTGGAAACAATATTTAAATAAAAGTTGATATTAAATATGTACCTATGTATATTAACAAAAAGTCTATCAAATCATATGTGTATTCTATTCGTATACTTTTTATACCAAAATTCTCAAACGAATCACAGCGATACTAATATCTACGAGTATACTAATATTATAAAGCTGAAGAGTTTGTTTGTTTGAACGCGCTAATCTCAGTAACTACTGGTTCGATTTGAAAAATTCTTTTAGTGTTGGATAGCCTATTTATGGAGGAAGGCTATAGGCTACATAACATCACGCTACGACCCACGGGGGCGCCGCAGTAACGATAAACGCAGGTGAAACCGCGGGAATATCTACTCTATACATCTATACGGTTTATTCTCATCCAGTAACACCCAAACGTGTAACAGTGTTACTCGTTGGGAATAAAAAGTTTCATCGAGTAACACTGTTACACGATGGGAAAAGGCGCGGGTAAAGCATCCCATCGAGTAACACTATACTTTTATACATTATTTTTCATCATATTATGTATGTATGTTCCAATCTATTAGTATTATTATAATTAATTGATAATAGCATAGCTACTACTTAATCACAGTTTTGTATAGTATGATAGATTTGAACATGTACCAGGTCTACATAACATCATAGGAGATTTTTTTAGTAGATTTGTTCATTTGTTTTCACGCAGATAGTTTGACTTAACTTTACAAGGCCTGCATAACATTGTAAGAGATGATTTTATGTCTAGAGCTCCAACAACAACAAATCTACAAGAAATATCTCCTAAAATGTTATGTAATTCTAGTACCAACATCTTCAAATATGTCGTATAAGAGACGGTGGAACAGGTACAATTTTAATTGTGCGTTATAAAGATGTGTAACGGTGTTTCATTACCACGATAACATAATATTCAGGAGGAAAAATAACTAATCGGTAGACTTGGTGCAATATCGATATATCATAAAAAATATAACTAGCCTACTACACAAGTGCACTATACCTATCCTTTTTCCCCGGGAGGACGAAAGGGTTAATTCGATGTCTGGGAAGTCTCAAGTATCGATTCCAAGTAGGACGTCGACCCCGAATGCATTACAGATTGCATTCCATAAAATAATTAATTCTACGAAGGTCATTAACTCGCGGAGAATCTTAACACTGACTTCTAAAACTTGACGTCGTCAGCGCCATCTAGTGGATACACGGCGTACTCGTTACACTTTAACGTATGAAGAAGGTTAAATCAGTAGGTGTGTTACATTCTCCCCCTCAGTCTTCGAAGATGTCTCGAAGAGAAGGACTGGAAATTTATTGTTTCTTAGATCGTCCACGTCCTCTTTTCACTCCGACGCTGACGTGGAGACGTCAACTTGTATTCTTGGTTCACCCCTTCTTCTAAGAGGCTGTACAGGCTCTGAGACTAGTCGAATGGTAATTCTTGAGGAGTCTGAGCCGATGAATGATAAAGACCGATTGGTATATCAGGTGTATCTAAAGAAGCTACTTTAAAGGAAGCGGGACCATGTTGGTTTACGATTACATAATATGGTCCATCTCTACGAGGTACGAATTTAGCAGTTACGCCCTGGGTTTCTTTACTCACAGGATGTAAGTTAGCAAGAACTAAATCTCCTGGCTTATATTGGGGGTGAGGCCGCCGATGTCGGTCAACATAGGCTTTCCGAGCCTCCTCTTTTATTTACTGGACTAGAACTGCTCCAAGCGCGTAGTTTCTGGCATCAATTTTTAATGCGAAAGGCTTAGTGTCATCTGCTTACCGCAAAACAGGTGCGGTTATTAACTTTTGTTTGAGAGTCGTGTACGCCTCTTCTTGTTCTGGATTCCAAGCCCCAGGAACATTTTCTTAGTAAGTTTTGTTAGTGGCTGGGCAATGGCTGAAAAATTATTAATAAATCGGTGATACCAGGAGCACATCTGCAAGAATGATATCAATTGCTGTAGATTTTTGAGGTTTGGTCTGTCTAAGATAGCTTTTGTCTTACCCGGATCAGGCTTCAAGCCCCTCGGCGTTATAATATGCTCCAAATATTTAATTAACGAGCAGAAAAAATTTCATTTTTCTTTGTTCACGGTTAAGTTATATTCTCTCATTCTTTGCAGTATATCTCTCAAATCAGAAATATGTTGATCAAAGGTTCTGGACATAAATATAAGGTCATCTAGATATGCCAGCATGGTAACGTGCTCCAGGGTTACTTTAAATCTATCGATTAAACGCTGACAGGTAGCAGGTGCATCACGTAACCCAAATGGCATTCTTTTAAATTTATAAATTCCAAAGGGTATAATGAAAGCTATTTTATCCTCATCCTCTTCTCTAAGCTAGATTTGCCAGTAGCCAGATTTTAAATCTCATGACGTCATGTAAGAAGTGGGTTTTGCCGAGTGCAACAGGTCATCTATTCCAGGTATTATGAATAGTTATTTTAATAAAACTACGTGTGACCATATTCTGCGTATCGAATAAATATTTTATGTCTACTAAAATATCTCCTATAATGTTATGTAGTCCTGGTACATCTTCAAATTTATCATATACAAAACTGTGTTTAAGTGAGTATGTAATCATAATAATACTATTTAATTGAGTCCTCGCCTGCGGGGTGCAGCGACGCAAGGGGAAGGACGAGAGCGGGAATGCAGAAGGGTGCGGGCGGCGGGCGAATTTTTGTCAAAACTCAGTTCGGTCGCTACACGGCTAGCGATCGCATGTGACGTCTGTTGCCGACACTTTGTTCGAGATATACAAGAGATTATCAAAATCAAAATCAAAATCATATTTATTTGCAGAAATACTGTGACAAATGGTGTTACAAATGATGGCATTAAAGGTGCAAGTATTTGGACCATAGTAGTGGCATGCAAACATTGATAAAAGTATAATAAATTAATTATGTAAAGTCGAAACATAAGTCATTTTATATCAAAATTCAGAAAAATTAAATACAATGTCATATAATTAAAATATAGTCAATTGTAGAATAAAAATAGCAATTAATGGATGAATAATTAATAGATGTCCGGCTATTATAACTAAAGCAAAAGAATAAATTGTAAATTAAATTAAAATTGTATAATAATAATAATATAAATTTGTTTAAATGTCATTGTATAATTTGTCATTTAGATAATTAGTAACCGTATAATAGCATTTATTTATTAAATATTCATTTAATTTTTTCTTGAACAAATTAGACTCAGATTCTTTAATTGTTTTAGGCAGTTTGTTGTAAATAAGAGATGCCATATGAAATATGCTCTTATGCATCAGAGCAGTTTTAGTTTTAGGTATACAAAGCCGATACACATCTCTTTGACTTCTGTTGTAAAAATCTGACGCTAACATAAACAGAGTTGGATTACATTTGACAAATACAGCTACTTCGAATATATATAAGCAGGGTAGAGTTAAAAGTTTATGTTCTATAAAATACGGGCGACAGCTATCCGTCGTTTTTAAGGCAAACATAGCTCTAATACATCTCTTCTGCATTTTAAAGATAATATCTTTATTTGTTGAATTTCCCCAGAAAATTATACCGTACCTTAGTAACGAAACGACCAGACCATGGTATGCAGTAACAACAGAACTTACATTTGTTATTTGAGCCAGCTCATGTAGTGCGTAAACAGACTTACTGACTTTTTTGCAAAGTGCATCAATATGTGGTTTCCATGTAAGTTTATTGTCAATTATTAGCCCAAGGAAGTTTGTAGTTTGAGTCTCACGTACTGATTGATTACCATGACAAATATTTAAATTAGTCTGAGCCGTACGTTGACTGAAAGTCATTAGGGTAGTTTTGCCAATATTAATTCGTAAATTATTTGCATCTAACCATTTAATGACATCATCTAAAGTGTTTTTTATTTCTTGTTCGTAAGTATCAGTGTTACTACATTTTATTGTAACTGTGCTATCATCTGCAAATAGCGTTATTGGGTTAGATGTGGCTTTTGGGAGGTCATTAATATACAAGAGGAATAGAAGTGGCCCCAGGATACTTCCTTGTGGGACACCGAACATTGTTTGGCGATGTTTGGACACGTAAGAAACTTCCTTTTTAGTGTTTACATCAACTTTATCCAGTTTTGTATACTGCGAGCGGTTTTTGAGATATGATTCGAAGAGTTTAAGAATGTTACCTCTTATGCCGTACCTCTCAAGCTTGGTCAACAATATTTCATGGTCCACATAGTCATTCATTCAGATTACATTCTAAAGATGAGTCGAAATATCTTCGGACATAAAATTAGTAGTCAGTGCAAGCAAATGGCTTTTAATGTATATGAATATTTTAGAAAAAAGAAACTAGATCCTAATTCTGCTGAATATCAAGAAGATATGTCCTTAAACAAAACCGTAGCAAAAGTTACTGGACTGTCGGAAAAGTCTGTATCTAGAATTGTACAGCAAGCAAAATTATTAAAAGACAACGATCGATTTAAATCACCGAAAAAAGTAAAACAGATTCGCAGAAAAAGAGTGTGTGGGGTCTTGCATAGGTGTGTGGGTTACTGGACTGTCGGAAAAGTCTGTATCTAGAATTGTACAGCAAGCAAAATTATTAAAAGACAACGATCGATTTAAATCACCGAAAAAAGTAAAACAGATTCGCAGAAAAAGAGTGTGTGGGGTCTTGCATAGGTGTGTGCATGCTGACGTGTGCGAGATGCATTGGAACGTTGAGACAACTGCCATCTTAGTCTCCCCGTGATCATGGCTGCAGAAAAGCAACCGAAACGTCGGGGAAAGTGTAAACACAAATATAAATAGTATAATAGTATAAATAGTTTTAATAGTTTCAATAATTTAATTAGCTTCAAAATTAGTAAAGTTTAAATAGTAATAGTAGTGTAACAGTTTTCAAAAATTTTGTAATAAAGTGTCAAATAAACAACGCGATAAAATCCGTATATAGTAGTTTAATTTCAATAAAATCATCTCTTACAATGTTATGCAGGCCTTGTAAAGTTAAGTCAAACTATCTGCGTGAAAACAAATGAACAAATCTACTAAAAAAATCTCCTATAATGTTATGTTATGTAGTCCTGGTACATGTTCAAATCTATCATACTATACAAAACTAATTAAGTAGTAGCTATAATCAATTAATTATAATAATACTAATAGATTGGAACATACATAATATGATGGAAAATAATGTATAAAAGTATAGTGTTACTCGATGCGATGCTTTACCCGCGCCTTTTCCCATCGTGTAACAGTGTTACTCGATGAAACTTTTTACCCATCCAGTAACACCAATACTTTAGGTGTTACTCGTTGGGACAAAAAAATTCCCATCGAGTAACAGGTGTTACTCGTTGGGATAAAAATTCCCAACGAGTAACACTGTTACACGTTTGGGTGTTACTGGATGGGAATAAACCATCTATACAAATAAATAAAATTGAAGTGTCTGTTTGTAATGTCAAAATAACAGCTTTTTATCTAATGCATATGAAAGTAGATATGGTACCTACACGAAAAGATCTATTTTTAAAATTTTTGTCTGTCCGTCTGTTTGTTCCGGCTAATCTACGAAACGGCTGAACCGATTTTGACGGGACTTTCACTGGCAGATAGCTGATGTTATAAGGAGTAACTTGGGTAGCCAATTTGATTTTAGAAAAAAATAGGGTTCCGCGGAGACAAACACTGTTTAGTTAAAATCTACGCGGACAAAGTCGCAGGTAACAGCTAGTTATATATAACCGTGGATGACATTGCGGGTGGAACTACTAAATGATATTTTTGTACTTACTTTATGAAGACTTGTATCGTCTGCTGTCCACAGAAGGCTGGTCTTCTAGTACTCTCAGGCTAATTTATATACATGATAAGCGTCTCAGCATTGAAGTGCGGTGTTTGATGATGAGAGGTTCTTGAGATAGGGACTTCACATACGCACAAACTACGTCAATATTAAGCTTCAAAATGGTGGGAGAATGCTAACAAATATTATAATGCGAATGTGAGTTTGTTTGTAACGCTCTCACGCCTTAACTACTCGGCGAATTATCATGAAAATTCGCATATACGTTGTCTGGGGTACAGAAAAGGACGTAGGGTACTTTTCATCCAGAGAAAAGGACTGTTTCCGAGCGAAGCTGCGGGAAAAATGTAGTACTTAATTATATTATATAATCGTCTGTATTTTATTGAAGTGAAAACTTCTTTAGGCGCGTTGAGCACTTTTTTGGTGAACAAAAATCATAGAACTCAACCAAGGCGCACATCTCTGAATTTTCGAAGTTATATGCGCATTAAATAGTTAATGATCACTCGCTTTAACGGTGAAGGAGAACATCGTGAGGAAACCTGCATGTCTGACAGTTCTACGTAATGTTCTCGAAGATATGTGAAGTGTGCCAACACGCATTGGGGCGGCGTGGTGGACTGTGGGCTAACCCTTCTCACACTGAGAAGAGGCTCGTGCCCAGCAGTGGGACAGTTTAATACAGGGCTGATATTATTATACATATCTACCGACAAACCCCTGTATTCCCGAACGGGTAGACAAAGCCACTGAAACCAGTGCACTGATCAGGCGCGGATGCAGCCCTCAAAAAAAGTTGTGGTCACAGCCACCCGAAAATCGGTAAAGTGCAAGTCGGAATACGAACTCGCTCATAAACAATCATTCATGACTCATGAACGACTTTTGAATTTGATTATTTCCTTTTTTCCGCGCATCAGGACTTTGGCCTTAGGAATGAAAATAATCATTGGTGGAAGTCAGACCCGATTTCGTCCAATTAAATAGTCAAACAGTTTCCATTAAATTCCAAACCAATTACAATCAATATATACATATATTTTTTTCTAGTAGCCAGTAAACCTATATAGGGACACTAGACTGGGTAAATAGGTATCTTGACGCTGCTCAGGAGTCGTATAGCGTTTATTATCATCAGCCTATCAATCTGAATAGACCGTGAAAGTGTGACGTCACAAGTCTATTAGGGTTGTGGGCATCCCCATCGTGCCCACAAGGGTGGATCTGCCCTTGGCACTGATGGCGTAGTGGTTAAAGTGGTAGATCCTGTGCTCCACACATGGTTGTGTCGAGTCTGCACGTTCTTTGTGTCCGTTGTTTGAATGTTTGTAAAGTCTAACGACACAGGAATTATTCCATGTGCCGAAGATTTTCTAGCTTTGGAAAATAAAGCATTTATTAGTCACCATGTTGTTTTATTACTTAAATAATAAAGTAATTATATTATAAGATCATAATACTTGACATAAGTACTTTATTCTTTGAAGTATTTATAATTACAAGAAATTTTAAAGCAAGTTATAATCTGTAGGATCATTTTAAAGTGTATTGATGTCATTTGTCAGTAACACTTGAAGACATTTTTTTTTCGTAATATTCTACCACATACACACAACACCATCTAGCCCAAACTAAGCAGAGCTTGTATTATGGGTACTAGACAATGGATAAACATACATATATACTTTTTTTTTGTAAATACGTACTTATTATACATAGAAACACCCAGACCTCGATGGCGTAGTGGTTAGTGTAACCGACTGCCACGCCTGAGGTCGCGGGTTCGATGCCCGCACAAGTCAAACATTTGAGTGCATGGACATGGATGTTTGTCTTGGCCTGAGTGTTTCTATGTATAATATGTATGTATTTTCAAAATTTAGCATATAATATGTCAGGGGTCTAATAACAAAGGCAGTAAAGTCCAGTTGAAGAAATTTTAAGTCACTTACAATAAACGAATAACGTTTCAAGGATATCACATATTTACTGCTGTAATGTATTTATAGAAGTTAAATTGTAATACCGTTTAATTTAAGCTCTAATTTCATCCTAAAACACGCCAATTAATCAAGAAACTTAAATAATGTTATGGACTTTGCCACATTTGTTAGTAAAGCAAGGACTTTACCGGTTTTATTATTAATGGTTACGGACTTTGCCATATTTGTTAGAATATAATTTAAATACTTAACTGTCAGGGTTAAGCGGCCATGGAAACAGCTCATCTCTGATTGGTTGAAATGGACATTACTAATTTTGTTATGTCGGCCGGGGACTTTCCCGATTTTGTTATAAAACGTTTCGTTTATGCGTAGAAATCTATTGGATTAGGCCGGATTTGTTCGAATCTCTCAACGTGTTCTGGTAAAAAAGATGTTGCCACAACCAATAAAATTAAAATCGACGTTTCACATTTTAGGGGACTTTGCCGCCTTTGTTATTAGACCCCTGATGTACCTATGTTTATTCATTGTCTAGTACCCATAGTACAAGCTCTGCTTAGTTTGGGCTAGGTGGTGTTGTGTGTATGTGATACAATATTCAACCAAACAAACACACAAATAAACAACCAAGCCAACAACTCTTCAGCTTTATAATATTAGTATATAGATTAGTATCCACCGTAGGTACTTAATTTCATGAATCCATCATACTCTACATCTACTTTTGAACCCTCTATTACGTCTAATGGAGAAACATTTAAAGGTATCCAAGCGGCTGAGATATTTGCGACATACTTCTCAAGCGTTTTCCTCCCGGAAAAACCATCACTAGATGTACAGCAGATAACCGGTCATGCTAGTAAGGATAGTAACTATGTAAATATAACAAACTTTACTCCGTATGATGTTATAGGAAGCATAAATAAATTGAAAAACTCCAGTTCAACAGGTCCAGATAAAATAATGCCCAATGTACTCAAACGTGGCAAAAAACATCTATGTCTACCTTTGTACCATATCTTCAATCTGTGTCTTGGAACGGGGCTCTATCCACCTCAGTGGAAGATTTCAAGGGTTACCCCGATACCTAAAAGCAGTAATTACGGATCTGTGGAAGAATATCGGCCTATTGCTATACTATCTGCACCCGCTAAAGTCTTCGAGAACATACTGCACAATTACATTTACTCTCAGGTCAATAAACATCTATGTGATGAGCAACATGGGTTTAGATCCAAGCGCTCAGTCAACACAAACCTGCTGACTCTTGTCGATTTCATATCAACAAGACTAGATCGAGGCAGTCAAGTAGATGTCCTATACTTCGATATAAAAAAGGCATTCGATCGTGTGAATAATGACATACTACTTGCAAAACTCTGCTCTATTGGTATCGCTCCAAAACTACTTTGCCTTCTCGCAGACTACCTGCGTGACCGTCAGCAGTATGTGAAGCTTGGTTTGTATGAATCTAAACCATTTCATACACGCTCTGGAGTGAGTCAGGGATCAGTTCTTGGGCCTTTGTTGTTCCTTATAATGCTAAACGATATGCCAACAGTGCTCAAACATGCAAAATGTCTCCTCTATGCGGACGATCTAAAGTTGTTTTGCGAAATACAGTCCGCATTTGATTGCCAGGCACTTCAACGAGATATCGAAGCCATAAACAATTGGACTCTTGATGCAAAAATGGAGTTCAGTAAGAGTAAATGTTGCATTATGAGTTTTGGACGAAAGAGGCATCAAATCCTCTTTCCTTACAACCTAAACGGCGATCCTATCAACAGAGTCGAAAGTATGAAAGACTTAGGCGTGATATTTGACCCTAAATTGACCTTTCACGAGCATATCATCTTAACCGCTAAGGAATCCTTTAGACGACTTGGGTTTATCCTCAGGAATGCCAGGGACTTTCACGGTAATGATGTAGTCAGAACACTCTACCAGTCGCTAGTACTAAGTAAATTAGAATTTAGTGCCTGCGTCTGGAATCCACACGAAAGTACCTACGTCCTCTTACTAGAGAAGGTCCAAAAGGCTTACCTGAGATTTTTATACAAACGCACTAACGGGTACTATCCATTCATGTATCCCACACAGTATCTCCTAGGTAGCCTGGGGTACAATTCACTTGAAGTTAGACGAAGACTTGATCAAATCAGAACAATGTGCAAAATATTACTTGGTGTCATTGAGGCCCCTCAGCTCCATGACAAGGTATGTCGGTTTTACGTGCCCGATAATTATCGACGTAGCAGGAGGCACAAGTTATTTGCACCACCTTCTTACCGCACCGTGGCACACAGAAACTCACCCGTTCCTCGGGTACTTACCGCACTCAACGCTATCTTGGACGCAAATCCGAATTGTGATTTGTTTGCGGATGGATGGAAGGCGATTATGTCAGTATGCTTGGAGTTTTGTGAGAGATCTGTACGCTAGTTGATTGTTTTTAAAATAAATATACCTTAATTAGTGTAATTGGCTTGTAGCCGTTCTGATTAAGGATGCTTTCAAATAAATAAATAAATACTCATCAATATCAAATATTCATGTCAGTCAATTTTTTACCAAAGGTACAGAAGACACTACTATCTTCTGTATCTTATATTCTTCTCTGTATGTACATACACAGGCAACCTGCTTAATTGTTACATCAATATAAATATCAGTCCTGTATTAAACTGTCCCACTGCTGGGCACGGGCCCCTTCTAAAAGTGAGAAGGTTTAGTCAATAGTCCACTACGCTGGCCCAATGCGGGCTGGCAGATTTCACATAGATATTTTCGAAAACATTATGTAGAACTGTCAGACATGCGGGTTTCCTCACGATGTTTTCCGTCACCGTTAAGCGGGCGATAATTAATTATATAATACGCATATTTATACTAATATTATAAAGTTTGAAGTTTGAAGAGTTTGTTTGTTTGGTTGAACGCGCTAATCTCAAGAACTACTGGTTCGAATTGAAAAATTCTTTGAGTGTTAGATAGCCTACTTATCCAGGAAGGCTATAGGCTATATAACATCACGCTACGACCAATAAACACGCTCGACTGGCTATACCGTATAAATTACAGATATTTACTTGAGGTTTTTCTTTTCAAACTTTTTAGTTTTTGTGTCGTGAGGGACTTTACAAACATTCAAACAACCGATGCTCAGATGCGAAACAAATATTTATAGCCCACACAATTTCAAATATCACCTTTTAGTAGCTAGTATTATAGAGGTCAGTGATACAAATGCTTAAATAATAATTACCTGCATATTGTTTTTGACAACCTTTTATTGTCAATATGGCAATTGGCAACATTACATTCGTCCAAACGTCAAACCGTGACGCGCTTGTCGCTACCGCGTAAACAATATAAAATCGATTTTATTTTCATATGAATAAAAGAAAAGTTGTGTGAATCTTCGTATTTGACCAACCTTTAACAATATTTAAGTGAATAATGGAGGAATTGTGCACGGCATGCCTTTGCGCGGGCAGAAAACTGTTTCTTATCAACGAAACAGCTCATGAACATTTGTACTCCCAAATTATCAATGAAATGCCTGTGAGTATTTTTTTTGTCTTTTATTATCTTGTAAACTCTTTAAGACGATATATACTAGATGTAAAGCACTACTCCTTACACTAAAAGCAACTTAAGTCGCAGTTATCATTATACTGCGTAAGATCGCAGCCGAATAACTGTTTTGCGCTTCTATAGTAAAATTCTGAGTTTAAGACTCTCCTATGCTGTCAGTAGAAGAACTATAGGCATTATCCTTCACGCTGATAGCGTAGCGACTGCTTTTAGCAGAGCTGGTGATACATGTTTGATTCGCTTAATATTCAAGGCGCCTTAGCTTTTTTTTCTTTTTCTTTTTTTATGGTATAGGAGACAAACGAGCAGAGGGATCGCCTGATGGTAAGCGATTACCGCCGCCCATGGACACCTGCAACATCAGAGAAGTCACAAGTGCGTTGACAGCCTTTTAAATTTGTCCCTCTCCCAGGATGAGAGAATGTTGGGCCTCCGGTACCCTCACTCACGCGACGAAACACAACGCAAGCGCTATTTCACGCCGTTTTTCTGTGAGGCCGTGGTTTCACTCCGGTCGAGCCGGCCCATTCGTGCCGAAGCGTGGCTCTCCCACTGTGTAAAGTATGCTAGCCTATGCTGCTTAAATAATAGTGACAGGGGTGACGACTTCGTAAAAGTATTGGTGGGAGCTCAGTCCTACTGACCTACTTGTGCCTACTTCTTCATAGATATTAGGTGTAAGTTACTTTGCTGCTGATAAATTTTACTTTGTGACCTAAATATAGTCCGGTGCAACAAAGCGATAGTGCCATGAGTTGGTCATCTCCCTGCAACCACTAAGTTGGGTTGTGGCTCTATATGTATTGATTTTATATGTAACTGGTACCAGTAAATATATATCCATACATATCATTAAGTTATTTAATTTGGACTCCCATACAAGAACACATCTGCACATATGTGAAGCAAAAACTTTGTACCCTTTTTACGAAAATTGCACGGATGGAAGAGCATGAAATTTGTCACAGTTAGTTTATAGGGAGAAGAAGGGGCGAATCCTAATATTTTTATAAAATATGCATTAGAAATACATTAAATTAATGAAAAACCACTACATGCACACAACCATGCATTTGACACACGCAGTCGAAGCGTGTAATTATGGTTACATATCTATACTAATATTATAAAGCTGAAGAGTTTGTTTGTTTGTTTATTTGTTTGTATGCTTGAACGCGCTAATCTCAGGAACTACTGGTCCGATTTGAAAAATTCTTTCAGTGTTAGATAGCCCATTTATCGAGGAAGGCTATAGGCTATATATCATCACGCTAAGATCAATAGGAACTGAGCACCAATGAAGAATGTTTCAAAATCGGCGGGTGTTTTTTCCTTTTGAGAGCTTCCGCTGCGTGCGCTGCGTAAACAGTTAAAGTTTCGCAAAAATCATGTATGATAGAATTGTTCCCCTTTAAAAGTTCTAAAAAAAAGTCCGCGACAGCATATGTCTATCTTTTAAGGTTGACTCATTATAACCATTTTTATGCTAACGAAATTTGTTCTAAAATAATGCATTATTTGCGAAGGTATTATTGTAAACATGATATTAATCCTTATCCAAATAATTACGTTATTCATCACAAGTATTTAATTTAAAACAAAATTGCCCTTTACATCATTCAATTTCAATGAATATCTTAGGAGATATTGCAGTTTTAAAATAACATTGCGGCAAAATAATTACCCATTACAGACATAGTACAAACGATGTTTCTCCTGGTTTATTCTGCGTGATAACTACTGGTTCGATTTGAAAAGTTCTTTTAATGTTGGATAGCCTATTTATCGAGGAAGGCTATAGGCTATATAACATCACGCTACGACCCACGGGGGCGGCGCAGTAACGATAAACGCGGGTGAAACCGCGGGAACATCTAGTATCAATATATAATGACATATATCAACAATATCTTACAGGCAAACTTTGGTGACTTTCGAGCACTAGGTGACTGCTAGTATGTATAATTATCCCTGCAAACCAAATTATTTTTGACTATATGTATATTAAATTGTTAAAAAGTATTGTGAAAGCAAGATAACAATAAAAGTCTAAGATCAAAATCATTCTTCTTCTTTTCTTTTCATGTGGTTAGTGGTCAACCTGTTATCAAGAGTTGTTCAAGCCGCCCGTAGGCCTCTGACATGGCTTAACAACTGCTATCAATTTGACAACAACCGGGACCGACTTTTTACGTGCCCTCCGAAGCACGGAGACGCTCAGATGAAATACCACTAAGCGGTCACCCATCTATAGACTGGCCGCACCAAACGTTGCTTAACCTCGCTAATATATAATAATTTATCTAGTTGCATAATAATATATGTATGTAAACAACAAGGTTTATCAGTTTTTGAGTTTACTGAAGTTACATTTAAGTTATTTGCTAGGGACAGACTGGACTGCATAGGCAGTGGTTTAAGTGGTTGCCTCCCTCCTGCCACAGGCTGTTGTGGGTTCAATCCCCAGACACAGCAACATTTTTTGTGATCCACATATTATAGTTGGTTTGAGTCTGTGATCTCTGTATGTTGTTTGAATCTTTTAAAGTCCCCTGATTAACAGGATTAACCTGTCAAGTCTTGGAATGTCAGACATTAAAAACCTCAAGCCAGCAGTGTGCTGTTAACTCAATAGGTTAATCCAAGTGCAGGCATTGTCTTTTTAAGGTAATATAAAAAAGGCCTTAGTCTGTAAAAAGACACTAAATAAAACCACCATAAACTCATTGTCACTATCATTACAAAATATATTACTGGTGGTACTACTAAAGTGCATCTCTGAATGTATATATCTTATCTTATGTGGGGGCCAGTCAGTATAGACCGGCGACACTTCGACCCAGTGGGATCTTTTGTGTCAGTCCCGAGATCTGACCCTTAGCTATCTCCCTATGAATGTACTGCATCAGTTGCAGCGTACACTTCAGAGGGAGAAGCCTGAAGTCTTCAGGGTTCAGATATGCCAACCCCATCAGACCCATCCTTAGTCTAGCCAACACGTCACATTCACACAGTAGGTGTAATATGGACTCTGCAGATCAAATTGTTCGCCAATCTGAATCTGCATAGGTAGTCGTTGATGCCAAAATGACCAGTCAACGCTCCTGTGAGTAGGCATATTTGGCCCTTGTTGTACCTGCAGGACTTCCGGCTGAAGCCCGTGGCTCTGTTTGCAATGAATTTCTTGGAGTGTTCCAGACCCCTAAGGGCCATCCACTCTAGCCTGTGTTTATCATTGCCATGTGCATTCAAAGCTGCCTTGACTGTACTCTCAGAGAGGACTCGGGGCTCGGGGCCCACAAACAGTTGCTCCGAGTCCTTTTGTATTTATATAAGTACTTTGAGAGTAGAATGGCATTGATAGTGAATGTAACTGTTGTGCATGAAGTTTTAGGTTTGATTTCTGGGCCAGTTAAAGTATGGCTTGCTGCCAAACTCTCGGTAGTAACAAAGTTTTGAACTGAGTCCAATAGAGGGCGATAGGCTTCCCCTATTATGTAGGACTGTGTCACTGCTTGCCTCTTTAGCGACATAAGCATGACACTATGTAGTCATAACTTCATAGAAATATTATTTCACTTTAGATACACAATGGACGAAGAAAGACTGACTAAGAAAGTTTATAAGGCTAGTGTGAATGGAACAGTCGCAAGGGGAAGCCCTAGGCGAATGTTTCTCGATCAAATCGGAGACGTTCTGGACAAAGGCCAGGTTAAGAGCACCTTGAACCGACGGTCGTGTATGAGGAAAGTGATTAAAGCCAGAGAAGTGTGTCAGGATCGTAGCTAATGGAAATCTGTAGTCTCTGCCTACCCCTCTGGGAAACAGGCGTGAATCTATGTATGTATGTATTTCAGATGTACAATCCATTTGAGATATGCATCCGTATATGCTGGGAATGTAAGGCGCTGCTACGCAAGCTGGGAGACTTCAAGGAGCAAGTGAAGAGATGCTATACAGAACTTCTTGCATATGTGCAGCAGGTAATGTATTACTTGCATAAAACTTTTTTCCTTACTAATATTATAAATTCAAAAGTAACTCTGTCTGTCTGTTACCTTTTCACGTCTAAACCACTCAACCGATTTAAATGAAATTTGATACAGATATAGTTTAAAACCTGGAGAAGGACATAGGCTACTTTTTATTGATGTAGGTACCACGCGGTCGGAGCCGCGCGCAAAAGCTAGTTAAAATATAAATTGACCATTCCTTCGCTAGGCTATGGCTGCTATTTTTTTATGATACTAATGGTACACATTTTTTGCAGAACACCGCAAAACCATTTGCAAACTACCCTCGCCTACAATGTCTGCAAGTGCTCTCAGAGTCCTACCCACAGTTCATAAAAGAGGAAGTTGATGAATATTCTCCATTAGATGTTGATACACCGATGAATAATGATGATGAAGAACTTGATGTGAAAATTGAAGAACATCACTGTGAACCGGAGACCTTCGTGAAGGACCTTAATGTGGGGAAGTTGAAGAAAAAGAGAAATTTGAAGAATGTTAAGAAAGATGAAAAGGTATGTGATATAGAGGTCATTGTTTTACATGGTGGAATGCTTTGACTCATATCTCACAGCGGGGCGATGGAGAGGATTTTTAGAAGCATTTTAGTTAAGCTGACTTTCAGTTAGGTTAATATGATTAGCGATAATAATGTCCTACAGACCGAATTTTGGTCAAGGTGACCAATCTTAACAGGGACTGGCCAATGCAGGAGATATGACAGTGCACAAGTGTGGGTAAACACAAGTGCACTCTCTGTTCCCTCACTCTCATAGTGCGATGTGACGTCACCACACGACCCGAGAGAGATCAGGCGCAGGACCAACGGCGCAACGTACTCTCTTAAGGCGGCTGTACACATTGGGCCAAGGTAGTGGCCCAACACGCTGGCCCACTACCTTGGCCCAATGTGTACAGCTGCCTTTAGACACCGGGGTGTATTACCGCCACCTGGGTCACTCTAGGCTGCTATTGAGGCAGTCTTGCCAGCAAAACCCAATATATATATTTTATGTAAGTAATTAATCTTTGGTCAACAGCCAGCCATTGTAACTTAACCATTATTCAACTAACACTCAACATTTAAAATATTTATAATGCCTTTTTATGATTAGTCTCTAGTTAATATTTAGTTACCACTTAAATATTTAAACCTAGTTTATAAGTAAAGCCGTACATCATCTGTAAAAAGTCGTATTTTAATAGAAGATTTATCTTTCTTCTGCAGCCCATAAAAGAGAAGACAAAAAGAAAAGTCAAGATCAAACCCCAGAAGAAGACACCTAAAGCAGAAGTGGAAGTTTCTCGAAGAATCAGTCGTACAGTAGAGTCTATTATACAGTCGACCGTGAACGACTGTTACAACAAGCAAGAAGATGTTACAGAAGATGACCACATACCAGAAGATGTCGCAGAAGATGACCACATACCAGAAGACGTCGCAGAAGATGTTACAGAAGACGATAACATTCCAGAAAATGTTGAGAAGGAGGAGAAGGTTGAAGTTAAGGTAATGTTTAATTTTGATCTTACGTTCTCTATTTCCTATAACTTTTTGTACATACTTTTATCGGCATAAACAAGAGTAGAAAAAAAAGAAAGAAAAGTATACCTTTTCTTTCTTTTTTGTCTACTTTTATTTCTTTTCGTTATGTTCTTACCTTTTGTTTTGCTTTCTTGTCTTTCCCTTCTTTACTTTCTATCCTTTCTTTCCTTTATTTGCCTTCATGCCATTCTTTCCTTTCTATTCTTTGATACCTTTCTTTCCTTTACTCTTTCTCCTTCCTTTCCTTTCTTTGACTACGAAAAAAGGGTAAAGAAGGGCTCTTTCCTTTACTCTTTGATACCTTTCCTTGTTTTATTTCCTCTCTCCTTTCTTTGCCTTCTTCCGTTTCTTTCCTGTCTATCCGTTTTCTTCTTTATTTCATTTATTTACTTTCTCTTATTTATTTTGCTATTTATTTCCTTCGTCTTTTTCATTTCCTTTACTTGCTTTTTATTGCAAAGCGACTTCATTCCGAATTAGACAAGTCACCAAAATTGACGTACTTTTCGAAATATCTTCTTCCTTCCATTTATTATTCCCAAGTCACTTGAGGTCGGCTTTCAAGTCTAACCGGATTTGACTGGATATCAGTTTTTACACGGAGCGACTGCCATCTGACCTCCGCGAACCGAAGGCTAACGATACCCTAAGGCTAGACCAGTGTCAGGATATTGTAGGGCACTGACTTCCCAATAACGAGTGCCATAGATGTTCATGGCAGCCGGGACCGACGGCTTAACGTGCTCTCCGAAGCACGGAGCAGGCGATAATTGTCAATCAATACGCACATCATTTCGAAAAGTCATATAACTTGCGAAAGTCAGAGGTGCGCGACGTAGGTTCGAACCCGAGACCCTCTGCATTGCAGTCTGTTGGTCTCCCCACTGAGCTATCGCTGCTTACTTTTCGAAATATATGTGTAATAAATCTCTGCTCACCCTTCGGCGATAAAAGCGACAGTAGTAGAGCCTCGCTGATGTCAGCATGATTGTTCCGGCTCGACCGGAGAAGGACTACCCTCTCACAGAATATCGACGTGAAATAGCGGTATTCCTACTGTTGTGTTTTCTTTCTTTTTGTTTGTCACCCTCTTTCCCTCTTCCCGCTCCTTCTCCTTCCCACTTCCTTTCCTAAAGGGTCGGCAACGCGCAAGTGATGCCTCTGGTGTCGCAGGCGTCCATAGACTACGGTGACCACTTACCATCAGGTGGGCCGTATGCTAGTTTGCCACCTTAGTTGTATAAAAATATTTAAAAAAAATGTTATTACAGATGGAGTTATCGAACGGCGTGAAGATACCTAAAGCTGTGCCGCTGAAAGAGGTGCTTTCAGACAAGCCGGTGTGCAGCGAGTGTGGCAAGACTTTCAGCTCGAGAAAGACTTATAGATACCATCTAAAGTAAGATATTGTCACGTGCTGGGTTCGACGGATAAGAATGTAAACAGTATTACCGGCTAAACCACGTGTTATATATAGCACACAATTACATTTAAAACAGAACAAACACTATACTACACTTTTCCACTGTAACTGCTTCAAACTCCGTAGTAGTTTCGCTTCCGTTCGCTTCGATGAATACTTGGCCGCTTACGATTGTAAACTGACCACGTCGATATTCTGTGAGAGGGTAGTCCTTCCCCGGTCGAGCCGGCCCATTCAAGCTGACATCATCGTCATAAGTTAATTAATTTATATAATCCTAATCCTAACTAATATTATAAAAGCGAAAATGAGTTTGTTTGTTTGTTATCTTTTCACGCCTAAACCACTGAACCGATCATTCTGAAATTTTGCATATACGTTGTCAGGTGTACAGAAACGGATATAGGCTACCTTTCATGCCGAAAAAAATTACTGTTCCCGAGGAAAACATCAATAACGTTCTTAGAATAATAGATGGCGCCACGTGTCTTTCGAATCATGATTGAATTATATTATTACAAGCAGAGTACAACCCGAATTGATTGTCAAATTCTAAATTATCGCGAGCGAAGCCGCGGGCAAAAGCTAGTAATCAATAAATATCTGAGCAATATCTATAAAGGATTATTCCCGCACTATCAATAATTCCTGGATCGCGTGTTTAATATCTCTGTTCTTATTTTCAGTGTTCTACATAAAGGCCAAAATAGGTATCCTTGCCCTCGGTGCGGGAAGGTCTACCAATGGAAATCGAACCTGGGACGACATATGCGGAGTCATAAGGTATAATATTATAGATATACTATACAGAGTGATTTTGAAATCGTGTAATTCTTTTTAACCATGCATTCTACTGATGGTATAGAATAACCATGACTATATTTTTTTAAATTTGAATTATGTTTTTGGAGAAATTAATGGACCCATTTTTTCGTGAATTATATAATAATAATAATAATAATATTCTATCACATACACACAACACCATCTAGCCCAAACTAAGCAGAGCTTGTAATATGGGTACTAGACAATGAATAAACATAGGTACATATTATATGCTAAATTTTGAAAATACATACATATTATACATAGAAACACCCAGACCAAGACAAACATCCATGTCCATGCACACAAATGTTTGACTTGTGCGGGAATCGAACCCGCGATCTCAGGCGTGGCAGTCGGTTACACTAACCACTACGCCATCGAGGCTGACAAGTTAGTTATGCCGTTTCAGATAGTCATATGTTAACCACTCGACACAATCTAAATATTTTACTAATTAAAAAAAAATAACATTAACTAATGTCGGCTAAAATAAGGGGCAATAAAAAGGACCGCCCGTTTTTATTTACGACATTAATTATTGATATGTTATTTTTTTTAAATTAGTTAGTTTGAAATAACTGCTCACTGCTGGGCACGGGCCTCTTCTCAGTGTGTGGGTTAGACCTTAGTCCACCACGCCGCCCCAGTACAGGTTGGCAGACTTCAAATATCTTCGAGAACATTAAGTAGAACTGTCAGACATGCAGGTTTCCTCACGATGTTTTTCTTCACCGTTACAGCGAGCGATAATTATAATATGCACATAATTTTGAAAAGTCACAGATGCCTGCATTTGGACTTGAGACCTCTACGTAGCAGTCCAACGGTCTCCCAGTAGGCTATCGCTGTTTTCTTATCAATGTATATGCTCGTTTTATGTGCTGTTGGTTGTAGGCACGCGACTCAGGAGAACTGTATTGTGAGACGTGCGACAAACGCTTCGCTTCAGTCGCAACCTATAGACAACATCTAAGAATATCACGGCGACACGTCTCCGAGAGCGAGTTCAGGTATGTGGTCGATTGTGGCGAATTGTGGCGAAGGATGGTCATTGCCACACTCGTCACAACTCGTCGGAGATGGGTGGTCTGGAGTTGGCGAGGTTAGAAGACGTTGAGAGGATTGTTAGTAGTGATTGTGGCGATGGATGGTCATTGCCACACTCGCCACAACTGGTCGGAGATGAGTGATTTGAGGATGGCGAAGGTAGTAGACGTTGAGGGAAATGTTTGTGGTAAAAACTGATTACTTGCACATACCGTATAATGTTAAGCTGGTTTGGACATGTAGAAAGAATGGTCGAGGAAAGACTGACTAAGAAAGTTTATAAGGCTAGTGTGAATGGAACAGTCGCAAGAGGAAAACCTAGGCGAACGTTTCTCGACCAGATCGGAGGTGTTCTGGACAAAGGCCAGGTTAAGAGCTCCTTGAACCGACGGGCGTGTATGAGGAATGTGATGAAAGTGAATGAAGCCAGAGAAGTGTGTCAGGATCGTAGCAAATGGAAATCCGTAGTCTCTGCCTACCCCTCTGGGAAACAGGCGTGAATCTATGTATGTATGTATGTACCGTATAATATGCTAGGCATAAATTAATAGAGACTAGCCACATACACAGGAGATATCAATCAACGAACACAAAGGACAACAAATATTTGTAGATCACACAAAGTTTTGTCCCGTTGAATCGAACCCACAACCCTCGACGCACTGCCAGTAGTAGCGACCACTTAAGCCACTACGCCATCCGTGCAGACATCATCATCTCTACGCTGTAGTGGGCTCTATGGGTTTATAATAATAAATAAAATAATATTAATGTTCCAGTTTCATGTGCAACGAGTGCGGTAAGAAATTCGTGAATAAGACTCGTCTAAGGGATCACATCGACTGGGAACATCTCAAGAAGATCAAGTTCAAATGTCAACTTTGCAACAAGGTATGTTGTGCACACACACACATGCCTCACACATTCCATACACACGCACCAGACGCCAATACGGACATGCAGATCTCACATACATCTCACACACACCCACACACTTCACACATCACACACACACACATCACACACACACACACAACAATCACACACACATCCCACACACAGTCAAGACACGCAAACACATAACCCGCACACAAACAAACAACCCACACACAAACAAACTACCCACACACGCAAACACACAACCCGCACACAAACAAACAACCCACACACAAACAAACTACCCACACACGCAAACACACAACCCGCACACAAACAAACAACCCACACACAAACAAACTACCCACACACGCAAACACACAACCCGCACACAAACAAACAACCCACACACAAACAAACTACCCACACACGCAAACACACAACCCGCACACAAACAAACTACCCACACACGCAAACACACAACCCGCACACAAACAAACTACCCACACACGCAAACACACAACCCGCACACAAACAAACAACCCACACACAAACAAACTACCCACACACGCAAACACACAACCCGCACACAAACAAACTACCCACACACGCAAACACACAACCCACACACAAATTCACAACACAGACACACACACACCCTCACACACACACACACACACACACGCGCACAAACTAAGTTAATCTAGATTTTGTCAATATATTTGTATCCCTCGGGAACAGTACTTTTTCCTGGACGAAATTTAAACAAACAAACTCACATATTTATAATATTAGTTAAGATAGTGTTTTCAATATAAACAACTCGATAAAATCTGTATCAAGTAGTTAATTTAAACATATTCTTGTAAATAAATATTCTGTTAAATATTTGTGTTTGTTGCAGCCATTCAAATGCCACACATCTCTCTACGTGCATCTGCAGAATGTGCATCGCAGTAAAGATAAGAAAGACAACCTTTGTCACGTCTGCGGGAAGTCCTATCAGGTGATCCTTTTATTTTATACTAACTTTGCAGCCCGGCTTTTCCCACGTAATGATTATATAGTTATATACACATGCACATATATTGTATTGATATTATCTAGTACACATAACATTATTCTTACAACGTAATACAATTTTACCCGATTTGGGACTCGAACCCGAGATAGGCATAGCAGTCGCATCAACTGCGCCACCGAGCAAGTTTCTAACTATAATAATATCAGCCCTGTATTGGACTGTCCCACTGCTGGGCACGGGCCTCTTTTCAGTGTGTAGGTTAGCCCACAGTCCAGCACGCCGCCCCAGTGCGTGTTGGTACACTTCACATATCTTCGAGAACATTACGTAGAACTGTCAGACATGCAGGTTTCCTCACGATGTTCTCCTTCACCGATAAAGCGAGCGATCATTAAGTAATTAATTTTTAACTACACTTAACATTATTCTAACTGTTCACAGAACGCAGCGAAGCTTAAGTATCACATAGTAGCGATGCATACAAGCGAAACGCCGTATCAGTGTCAGCAGTGCAGCGCGGCGTTTGGCTGGTACTCCAGCTTATACCGACACGTCAGAGAAGTCCATTATAAGGTCAGTCTGATCACCCATTAAAATATGGTAATGACCATACTTCGCCAATATAAAATAAGTGTTTTTAATCAATTGTGGCGAAGTGTGATAATGACTACTGTGGCTTATAGATTACTAGTTTTCACCCGCGGCTTCGCTCACGTAAATGTAGGTTCGGTTAGGTTAGGTTTGCAACAGTTCTTTTTTCTGGATGTAAGGTACCCTATGTCCTATTCTGTACCCCTGACAACGTGTATGCAAAACTTCATGTTGATCGGTTGAGTAGTTAAGGCGTGAAAGCGTAACAAACAAACAAACTCATTTTCGCATTTATAATATTAGTAAGGATAAGGATTTCATCATACTAGTGCCAGGCTTACATAAGCATAACCTTCGCATGGTACTGCCGCCTATACAGACATATTTCAAAAGTTTAAAAATAGATTTCAAGTTGTGACGAAAGCTGATTATTACCACTCTTCGCCACAACTCACCACAAATGATCACTGCTTACCTTATTACCTAATTTTACTCTTACTTTTGTTTGCAGATGAAAGTGCAGCCAAAGAAAAGCAAGAAACCGAAAAAATCCGACGTGTTGCCATCTTTATTGCCGGTGTTGCCACAGCAAATAATCTTACCACAAATTCACCAACCTGGACCAGAATAATATATATTTAAGGGAAGATGCACTAGGTTATGAACGTAAAGAATTACCCCCATTTACACAGATTCCACTATGTACAAGTGGGCCAAGATAATGGTCTCCCAGTTTTGATAAAAGTTTCTATGAGCTCTAATTATCGCTTGACACATGACATGACGTAAATATAATACATGATCTTATCTTATCTTATGTGGGGGCCAGTCAGTACAGACCGGCGACACGTCGACCCAGTGGGATCTTTTGTGTCGACACTCTCCCAATAACGACTGCCATAGATGTTCATGGCAGCCGGGACCGACGGCTTAACGTGCTCTCCGAGGCACGGAGCAGCCGATAATTGTCAATCAATACGCTCATCATTTCGAAAAGTCATATAACTTCCGAAAGTCAGAGGTGCGCGACGTGGGTTCGAACTCGAGACCCTCTGCATTGCAGTCTGTTGGTCTCCCCACCGAGCTATCGCTGCTCTTTTCATACATGATACAGAGAGCAATGATCACTGTTATAATATTATTGCAAGGGAACATCGACCTTGTTGCATGTCGTTCAAATGAACCTCGACCATAGGTTAGACCATATTTTTGGCCGACATATCTCCAGTTCAGCTTAGCGGGATTACATAAAATTATAGTGTTTTTTAAGCTTGGATATACAAACAAACAAAAATAATCAAATTCAATCAGTTTTTTATATTATTACTAAGCTTGGAGGACCGTCGTAGTTTTCTATCGGATACATTTCGGAGAGTGTGCAGAGGAACTGCATCATTTGATTCTACCATCGGACAACGAAATACGAAATAGGAATCATTGTCATTAACCACATTTATGATGACTGCGCCGCTCTCGTGGCTCATAGCGTGATGTTATACAAGGTGATTTTAAAATCGTGTAATTCCTTTTAACCATGCATTCCACTGGTGATATAGAATAACCGTGACCATATTTTTTTTTATTAGATTTTTTTTTGTCTTATGTTTAACTTATCACCAGATATAGTAAAATATAACAGTCAAAAATAGTAAATGATCACCAAAATTAAAACCGCATTTTAATACCAAAAATATTAATTGCACAGCAAAGAGATCAAACTAAGTCGACGGAGTACTCCTATTTTTGGGTGGTTTAAGAAGGAACCTAACATAACCTAACCCTTCCGAGACGGAATGCAGTGATTGGAGGGTTATAGGTGCTCGTTATGATATATTTTAGTAAGCAGATTTTGCTGCGCAATTACTATTTTTGGTGGTCATTATATTTAATCCCTTATTGTTTTGGAAAAATTAATGTATGTCAACTACCCAAAGCGATTTTAATTTATTACTAATTTAAAAAAATAACATCAATAATTTAATGTCTTAAATAATAAAGGGCGGTTTATCTTATGTGGGGGCCAGTCAGTGCAGACCGGCGACACTTCGACCCAGTGGGATCTTTTGTGTCGGCCCCAAGATTTAACCCTTAGCTATCTCCTTATGAATGTACTGCATAAGCCGCAGTGTACAATTCAGAGGGAGAAGCCTGAAGTCTTCAGGGCTTGGATATGCCACCCCCATCAGACCCGTCCTCAGTCCAGCCAACGCGTCGCATTCACACAATAGGTGCGATATGGACTCGTCCTGTTCACCACAGGCTCTGCAGATCAAATTGTGTGCCAATCTCAATCTGCACAGGAAGTCGTTGGTGCCAAAATGGCCAGTGAACGCTCCTGTGAGCAGGCGCATTTGGCTCTTGCTATACCCGCAGAAC
>OY751356.1:0-17500 GCA_963564715.1 Catocala sponsa | reverse complement strand
ACGTCTCTGTGTGACGCGACATTGCGACCACCGCATGGGGGACACTGTCATGGATCCGTTGTCTTCTGCTAGCACACTTGATCAATAGTACTTTGCCATATGTTTGCCCTTGGGCTTCATGTACTGTGAGAATGGTCGATCCTTCTCCTTTGCCGTACCCTCTTTCCGAGAGTGTTTCCTTCTCTGCCTGGCTGAAGGTGAGGTAGAGTGTATTTGGCTCGGATTGGGGGATCGATGCGTTGGTATATGAAGCTATTTGTAGTGATTTTATTACTGTCTTGGACGAGTAGATGTATATGAAGCTATTTGTAGTGATTTTATTACTGTCTTGGACGAGTAGATGCTCTCGTAGATGGTGCTGAGGGCGAACGCCACGTCCATTGGGCATCTGTGTGTGCAAAGCAACTCTTGGTTTGTGTCAGTCAGGGAGTTTGGGCGGAGGTATGTGATTTTAAAGAGGTTTTCCCGGTCAATATATGGTAATTGGTTCACGTCGCCGATAAGCAGCAGCTCGCTGGCCCCTACGATTCGCGATAGCATCAGTATTGCGCCGAAGTGGTTCATCAGTGCTTCGTCTACGAGTAGACGACTGCACTGTTCTCGGTCTCGCTCTTTGACCCCGTTTACCAGGGTTGATGCCATTGCTCGGCGAGTGATACGCTGGACCAGGTCCCTCTGTGCCTCCTTGGTCGTGGTGACAACGATGTCTTTTTCGATGTTAAAGTTGTTTATGATCCATGTTGTCTTACCGCATCCCGGAACTCCGTTTACCCACGTAATTTTGGGCACTTCCCATTTCTCGGGCGGCTCACTCTCGGACAGCTTCTGGGCTCTTTCGAGTATGCTGTCCGCTAGCCATATCTCCGTGTCTTGGGTCGTGACAACTATGGGGTCGTTTTGAGGGGTGCAGTAAGTGAAGTGTCCGGAGCGCTGCGTTTCTTCTCTGTCCAGGGGGACGATTCCCGCTGTGGCGCTGTATGCCGCCATGTGTCTCGTCATCGTCCTTCCTTTTATGACTTTGGAGGCGTCACTGTCGTATATGGTGGCTTCTGCTTCCTCGAGTCTTACGTTTAGTAGGCCTTCTTGTTGGTATTTGAAGGCCCTCAAAATGTCAACACATTTCTTGATGGAAACGGTTTTTGTCTCCCGTAAGATTTGAGTATACTCGAGGAATGCGTTGGCCACGTGGTCCTGTGGAGTGACGGCCTGCTTGAGGTTTGGCGCAGCGACTATTCCCATGTCGGCTTTTGTTCTTGCAGTGGTCGCGGCACCATTACCCGCTCTCGAAGTTGTTTGTGAGGGAGTTGGCGCCGGGTGGGGTGGCGTCTTTTTCCCCCATAATTGTGAGCTGATGGTGTTTAGTAATGGTGTCATGATTGAGTGTCTGGTTGGAGTTTCTCTGGTTGTGCGGGTCCTTTCTTCTAACAACCTCTTCTGCAATTTTTCTGAACTGGTAGGGGGGGTGGCAATTGTGACAGATGTTGGAGTTGATGGCGTCGTGGAGAGATGAGTCGCAGATTGTCTGGGTTTTGGTGGTCTTAAGAAGCTGAGGTCTTGGTGCTTCCCTTCGTAGACCACCACTTCGTGGTACTCGGCTGCACTGATGCTGCCGGTGTAGTCTGCGACCTCGCCCTTCTCGAAGTCGGCCATCATGGCGTCCACGCTGATGATGCGCGGTGTGGTGTCGTTTATTCGGCTTGCCTCTGATATCGCTTGGAGTAGATAGTTTGCTCGAGCGAATGGGGACTCGTTGGCGTTCCAGTCTAGTAACAGAATCGTCTTGTTTTTCTTCCGTACAAGACGACTCTTTTGTCCCGCAACTTCCAATTCGCTGAGTTCCTCAAACCTTTTGCGCTTGATGGTGGTGCGCGTGGTGCTTCCTTTGATTATCAGGGCTGCTCCTGGTGAAATTGCCACTCTCTTATTCCCGGTTGCGTTGCAGAAGCCTATCCCGAGCCGTTCATAGTTGGTGTTCATGAACAGGACCACGTTTCTTGTTCTTAGGCCCGGGGCTCCGCGCTCAGCACTCTCCAGCAGTTGGAGTTCTGAAGAGTGATGGACGCAGGGCGTGTTGGGTTTATGTGGTCCTTGGCTGGTGGTGGGTGTGATAGTTGTTGTCGTAGGTTGGTCCTGAGTAGGGGGAGGGGGAACGGTGTTTGTGTTCCCTGTGCTGTGTCGTTTGGTAGCGGTCTTGAAAATTCTTTCAATGAAGTTGAGGGTTTTCGCTCTGGATTCTTTGTTTTCTAACAACGCTGGTAGGTTGGTCTCTGACAGCTTGATGTTGAGCTGGTTTTCGAGATCATAGCGGTGGTTTAGAAAACGGGGACAGTCTAAGATGTTGTGCAAGGACGTCTCTGGGATGTTGTCGTCACACTCGCAGCCCGGGCTTGATATGAGATTGAACCGATGCAGGTATTCGGCTATACCTCCATGACCTGTTATCGCCTGTACCTGCAGCGGGGTCATTTTTGTCCCTCTCACTATTTGATAGGTGGAGTTTATCTGGGGGAGGAACTTTTTGGTGACCCCTCCGGTGTTGGAGGTCTCATATCGGTCCTGCCATTTTCTGACGCTCTCCCGTCGGATCATCAGTTTTATGAATGACAGGGGGACTTTGTCATAGTCTGGCCCGGTTGACGGTGTTAGTGCTGCGAGTTTCGCGAGCTCGTCTGCACGCTCGTTTCCGATTGTGCCCGCGTGAGCTCGTAGCCAGAAGAGTCTTACTTTCTTGCCTTGTTCCGTTATTTTCCTGATGTTTAGCTTAATGTCTCTTGACAGGGCTGTGGTGTACTGGGGATTTCTCAGCAGCTCGAGCGAGGATCTTGAGTCGCTCAAGATGTTGATTATTGGTTCGCTGCTGGTACTCGCCATCTCCACTGCCCTGTGTAGGGCGTACATTTCAGCTTGGAAGACAGAACAGTGTGTATCTAGACTAAAGGATTTAGATGTTATCTCCTTACCATCTTCCCACCACGTTAGGGCAGCTCCGGTCTTGCCCTCGATTTTGCTGCCGTCTGTGTAAATTTGAGGGCCGGTGATGTGGTGGGTATCTATTGTTTCGGGATCCATATTCTCGAGGAGCTCGAACTCTGTTTTTAAAAGCTCTGAGGGGTGAGGTTTATGGAGGTAGCTCACCTTGTGCTCGAGTTGTTTCCCTGTGGGTAGGTAGTCTAGACTGATGCCCTTTTTGATCTCATAGAGACTTGCTGATTCCTGAATCCTCAGGTCTATTGGCAGCAAGCCTGAAAGGGCTAAGGCAGATGTTAACGAGACTGTCCGGTATGCTTTGCATATTTTCAGTGCGAACCCTCTTTGAGTCGAGTTGAGGATGTCCATTACGGTGTTTAGCTCCGTGGCTGGAGCCCAAACACTGGAGGCGTACATGATAATAGGCTCTATGACTGCTGTGTAGATTGTCCGAACTATTTCTCCGTTGAGCCCCCACGTCACTTTGGCTGCACAGGCTAGCTGTTTGTATATGTCTGCAGCCTTTTTGCAGGTCTTCTGCACGTGTGATGTGAAGGTGAGTGGGCGGTTGATGGTGAGGCCCAGGAGCTTTATCTCTTCCACGAGGTTTATTTGGTTGCCAGACATGTAGATCGCAGGGGGGTCGAACTTTGTCTTCTTGGTTAGAACCATAGCACTGGTCTTGTGTGCTGCGAAGTGTAGCTTGTTTTTCTCCCCCCAATCTACTACAGTCTGCAACGTCTCGTTCGCTGACTGCTCTAGGGCTGTGGATGTGTGCTCGGAGAATAGAAGGACAACGTCGTCGGCGAACGCTTGGCAGTTCACTCCTTTGCCAGTTAGTTGTTGTAACAAGGAGTCCAGGATGATATTCCAAAAGGTGGGGCCTCCTATGGAGCCTTGAACGCACCCTTTGGAGGTTCTCTTCTCACTTGTTGTTCTGGCATAGTTGACGACGATACTGCGGTCTTCGAGGTAAGAGCATACCATGTTGTAGAGGTTGTACGGGCATTTCTTTTGCTTGAGTTGACATTTTAGCGCTGGCCACCACGCATTGTCAAAAGCCCCTTCAATATCCAGTGAGACTAGGAGTACTATCTTCTTTTCTCGAATTTCCTCTCTGATCTGGTTCACTAGACTGTAAAGGGCGTCTTCCGTGCCGCGTTGGGGCATGAATCCGTACTGTTTGGAGTTCAGAGTTGGTAAAATGTGCCACTGGATTCTCCCTATCATCAGTTTCTCCACTATCTTTCCGATGACTGATAGGAGACCAATGGGCCTATACGACTTGGGGTGAGTATAGTCTTCTTTGCCGGGTTTCCGTAGGATGACGACATGGGCTACTTTCCATGCTCTGGGGAAGTATGCTAGTTTCAGGCAAGCGTTTGCAAGTGCCATGAATACTTCCCTGTCGCAGGCGATGGCTTTGGTGGCGATGTCTGCTGTGATGCCATCTGGGCCTGGTGCCTTTTTGGGATTTAGTGCTTGGAGCACTAGGTCAAGCTCCCCTGATGTAAAGGGAGGGTCGTCTCCTTTCAGTTGTTCCGGTTGACTCTCTTCCGCCATTTTACGGAGCTGAGTGTGATGTGGGGTGTCGGTTTCTATGGTGTCAGTTGGGTAGAACGTTTCCGCCAGGAGATCCGCCGAGTTTTGCGGGCTCAAGGTTTTGCCGCTGTTGTCTCGGAGGAGGGTGTCTTCTTGCTTCCTGGCGGTTCTTCTCAGTATCCTATAGATTCCGTCCCACATGCTCTCTTTTTCCTGGGTCGTGCAGAACTCCTTCCAACTTTTGGTTTGTGCCTCTACTGCTTGCTGGGTATACGCAAGCTTTGCCTCTAGGTATTCTTCGATGACGCACTGCCTCCTGACTGTTGCCGCGTTTCGGATCCGTCTCTTCTTCCTGAGGACTTCTCGTTTGAGTTGTCCGAGAGACGGCGTCCACCACGGAGGCGTTGGTTTGCCTTTGTAGGATCCTAGTTTCGGAATTGTGTGTTCACATGTTTCCGTGATGGTGGTGATGTAGGATCCTACTATGGACTCTAGTTCGGTTTGTGAAGTGACTTCGTTGATTCTGACAGGAGTGATGTTGTTAGCTGCCAGGGTCGATGTGAAGAGTGGAGTGAAGTTCGGCCAGTTTGCCTTTTTCACGTTGTATACGCGCGTCGTCTGGGGTCTTAAGGGTTGGAGAGCCCCTTCGACGCGTAACGCAAAAGTGATGGCATTGTGGTCAGATGTGGTCAGGTGTTTGTTGACTTTCCACTCTTCTATCCTGCCTAGCAGCGTTGAACTGCAGGCTGTTACGTCGACAATGCTAGAGTACAGCCTGCCTCTCCTGTAAGTTTCGAACGTAGGTGTATCTCCGATGTTTAGAATTTGCAAGTCCATTTCGTCGATGAAGGCACTGTAGGTAGCTCCCCTCTGGTCTTCTGAGGAGCTTCCCCACCAATGACTCCAGGCATTTACGTCACCGGCCACTATGGTGTTGTTTGTGGACATCCTTATTAGCTGGTTTTTTACTCGACATATGTTTTGCTCTATATTTTGGTCCCCTTCAAAGTAGACTGATATTAGTCCGAGCGTTAGTCCACCTGCCTTTACCACGACCGCTGCTTCCGTTTCCGTTACCAATTGCGGGTCGTGGATTGTTTCCAGCAGGTTGCCGAAGATGATGATAGCGGCTTTGTTCGGCTTTTGGCGGTTAAGGGTACACTGGATGGTAGTTGTCCCTTGGTGGTGTTTCATTACTCCGTGCTTGCCCGTGTACGGCTCTTGCACCAGGGCGATGTGGATGCCTTGATGCTCAGCCGCTTGGAGTAGTTCCGCTGTTGCCAACTTGGATCTTTGGAGATTCGCTTGGACGATTTTCAGTTTTGTCGATGGTGTTGATGTTGATGGGGGTATAGAGCTGCCCTGTGTTGTGGAGACCTTAGCAAAGGTAGGAGATCTTTGCGCGGGCTATGGCGTCCCATTTCTGTCTTTCTGCACACTCCCCGCTGAAGGCGTTGTGGTTGGTGTCGATGCGTTGCGGCTGTCCCGGTGGTGTTGGGACCTTCTTGCAGTTAACGCATGTTGGGGGTTTCCCTTCCAACCTCTGGGTGCATTTCTCCCAAGTGTGTTGCTGGCCACAGTGGCTGCATCTGCCCTCCTTCTCCTGGCAGAGAGCCTTCGTGTGCCCGAAGCCCAGACACTTTGTGCATTGCACGAGTGGGGAGTGATCGTTGACCGGTCGCCTCTGTAAGTCGATGTACAGTTTCCCGGCCTCCAGCATGTTCTTATGAATGCCAGGGGACACCTCCAGTACCGGGTGGCACTCGAGATTGTTCCTTGCCCGCCTCCTGTAGCGGACTCTGATGGTCCGCTCCTTTGGCTCGACGCCGTTGAGCACATGGTTATTCTGCGCCAGGATGTGCTCCACGATCTCGGCGTCGGAATGGTACGCAAGTACATCCCTAATGATGACGAGTGGGTTGTTGTTGCGTGCCGTCTCTGCTTTTAGGGTCTTATTTGTTTTTATTTTCTCTGATATTAGGGTGAGATCCGCTTTGTTGTTACACGAGATGATCACTTTTTGATTCCCAACCTTCTTAAGCCGGTCTACTTTGGCCCCGGTTTTCTTTGTGTTTATGGCCTCGCGCAGGATGTTAACAATGTTCTCCCCAGTCTTAGTTTTATCATTTGAGGAGATGATGAGAGTGTGGTTGGGCCTCCGTATGGGTGGTTGGGGAGGCTTTTTTGCAGCTGCCTGCGCGTAGGTCGTCGCACTGTTGGTCTGCGCTTTGAGTATGTCCACCAGGGCCATTTCGGCCCCCAAACTTATTGATGTCGGTGGTGGTGCCTCTTTTTGGTGTTCTCGTATGGTTTTGAGTTCTGAGGACACCACTTTGAGCCTCTCCGTGATGGGCTGGAGGTGCTCACCGAACTCGATTTTGGGGGCTTCCTTTTCTGTGGTATTTACCGCTTTCACAAGGTTGGAGATCTCTTTCAAATGTTCTTTAAGCCCTGTTAGTGTCTCCTCAGTTTTTGTTGGGGGATCCTCTAGACGTGTCAGGGCTTTTGTTGTTGCTTGGTGGTTTGACTGGATATTTGTTTTGATATCCTGGGTGTGGGACTCGATCTTGGTGAGTCCCGTTTTGTGTTCGTCCAGTCTGTTGTGTATGGATTTCGTATCTCGTGCCATTGCGATCACTTTTCCCTCTATTTCCTTTAATTGGATGTTACTCCCTGTATTGGCCATTTCTTTGATTGTTTCCTGAATTTTTGTAATTGCGGCTTCCACTCTTTTGTTGTCCCTGCTAAGTTCTTTGATTAATCGATGTGGGTCCTGTGTTTCAAATTCCAACCATTTTCGAATATCTCTTGTCTCTTGCAGGGACGCCGACACTTGCTCGCGGGTCTTCGCGAGTTCCTCTGTCAATGTTGTTATTTGTTTCGTGTGTGCCCTTTCCGATCTCACCAGTTCTTGGGCGTGGCGTGACCTTTCCTTCTCTAGGTTGAGTTTATGGCGGGACCTAGAGTCGGAGAGGGAGAGTACAGTCTCATAGAGGGACTGGAGGCAATCGAGTGCAGTTGTTTTGCACTCTCTTTTCATGTTACCCGCCTGTTCTAATGCCTCCTTGCCTTTGAGCAGCAGAGTGTTCGCTGCTTTGGTGGCAAGGTCCATCTCTACGCCGCTTCCTCTATTGGTTGTGTAGAGGAGGCTTTTCCTGCCCACTCTTAGGTGTGATACGTCAGAGCACACTGATTCAGAGTCTGCTGCCGACGCTACTGAGGCGGCGTCGTCTTCGGAGTGGGTAATTTTTGGTTCATCGTCTTGGGGCCATTGTAGAACCTTCTCCGTTGTGTTTGGTTTTGGTGTTGGTTTTTCTTGTGATTCAGTGGTAGTTTTGTGTGTTGGTTTTGTGGTGCTCGAGGTCTTAACGAGCACCTGTTCCCGTAGGGTTCTAGTTTTTGGCTGAGGCCCCGCTGGGGCCTCCTTTGTTTTGTCATCATTAGTTTTAGGGTTTATTTTGGTAGACTTTGTTCTGGATGGTTGAGACATATTGCTAATTGTGCTGTACGCCTGTATGCGGGCCCTTGCCTTTGTGATAGTGCGTTTCTTCGAAGTTCAAGTGAGGTGGTTTTCTGATGGTGGTCTTCAGTTCCCAGGTTTGCGATGAGATTTCGGGGTTTCTGTTGGGGCCAAAAGATTGGGCTCGTTCTCCCGATTCCAATGAGCCCAAACTCGACGGGTCTAGGTGTCTTGGCCCCAAAGTTAGGTCCAGGGGGGGTGAGGTATACTCGAGGGGGGGAGGGGGAGGGGGTTTCGGGAGGGGTTCGGGGGGGGGGAGGGGGGGGTGAGGGGGGGGGGTGGGGGGGGGGAGTTTCGGGGGGGGGTTGAGGGGGGGTGAGGGGGGTGCGGGGGGGGGGGGGGTTCCGGGAGGGGTGCGGGGGGGGGGGGGTGAGGGGTGAGGGGGGGGGGTGAGGGGTGAGGGGTGGGGGGGTGGGGGGAGGGGTTAAAGGGGAGGGGGTGGGGGGTAGGGCTTGGTTGGGGGGGGGAGGTTGGGGGTGGGAATATGAGGGATCTGTTGGGGTATTTGGGAAGGTCTCAGTTTCCCGGTTTCGGAGAACCCGAACAGTAAGGGGTAAGGGGTGGGGGTTAAGGAGTTCCCTCGAGTGGTACCTGATGCTGATCAGCCGTAGCCTGAGGTTGAAGATGGCTCGCTGGAGGATTCTTGGGGCCGGCTTTGGTGTCTTCACGTCTGTCCGTCGCTCGCCTGTGTCGTCACACGCCGCATGTATAGGTGTAGTACTTAACCTAAGTTCGGTACTTAACCTCTCTGCAGCACGTGGTGGCGACAACGTGGTCTTGAGAAGTTTGGCTGTGAATAACTTCTTGGAGCCTAGGACGAAGTGGACGTGAGTGGTGTCGTTGGAATGGTGATCTCGGCCTCTAGATGGTGGTGGTGGGGGTTTGGTGGTAACTCTAACCTGCATAGAACTGTAGGGTGTTAAAGTTCTAGGTCTTGGACTCCTCGCTGCTGCTCTCCCTGGTGATGGATTTTTCTGCAAACGCTAATCCTGGTGAATCACACACTTCACTTTCACTGTACGAATTTTTACGCGCCTATGTTGCTAATTGCCACAGATATTAATTTTTAATTGGGAGCTCTTGTAAAGGCGATGCGTACTTTGACGATGTTAAGTGCATACTGGGTTAGGTTAGGTTAGGTTAGGTTAGGTTAGGTTAGGTTAGGTTAGGTTAGGTTAGGTTAGGTTAGGTTAGGTTAGGTTAGGTTAGGTTAGGTTAGGTTAGGTTAGGTTAGGTTAGGTTAGGTTAGGTTAGGTTAGGTTAGGTTAGGTTAGGTTAGGTTAGGTTAGGTTAGGTTAGGTTAGGTTAGGTTAGGTTAGGTTAGGTTAGGTTAGGTTAGGTTAGGTTAGGTTAGGTTAGGTTAGGTTAGGTTAGGTTAGGTTAGGTTAGGTTAGGTTAGGTTAGGTTAGGTTAGGTTAGGTTAGGTTAGGTTAGGTTAGGTTAGGTTAGGTTAGGTTAGGTTAGGTTAGGTTAGGTTAGGTTAGGTTAGGTTAGGTTAGGTTAGGTTAGGTTAGGTTAGGTTAGGTTAGGTTAGGTTAGGTTAGGTTAGGTTAGGTTAGGTTAGGTTAGGTTAGGTTAGGTTAGGTTAGGTTAGGTTAGGTTAGGTTAGGTTAGGTTAGGTTAGGTTAGGTTAGGTTAGGTTAGGTTAGGTTAGGTTAGGTTAGGTTAGGTTAGGTTAGGTTAGGTTAGGTTAGGTTAGGTTAGGTTAGGTTAGGTTAGGTTAGGTTAGGTTAGGTTAGGTTAGGTTAGGTTAGGTTAGGTTAGGTTAGGTTAGGTTAGGTTAGGTTAGGTTAGGTTAGGTTAGGTTAGGTTAGGTTAGGTTAGGTTAGGTTAGGTTAGGTTAGGTTAGGTTAGGTTAGGTTAGGTTAGGTTAGGTTAGGTTAGGTTAGGTTAGGTTAGGTTAGGTTAGGTTAGGTTAGGTTAGGTTAGGTTAGGTTAGGTTAGGTTAGGTTAGGTTAGGTTAGGTTAGGTTAGGTTAGGTTAGGTTAGGTTAGGTTAGGTTAGGTTAGGTTAGGTTAGGTTAGGTTAGGTTAGGTTAGGTTAGGTTAGGTTAGGTTAGGTTAGGTTAGGTTAGGTTAGGTTAGGTTAGGTTAGGTTAGGTTAGGTTAGGTTAGGTTAGGTTAGGTTAGGTTAGGTTAGGTTAGGTTAGGTTAGGTTAGGTTAGGTTAGGTTAGGTTAGGTTAGGTTAGGTTAGGTTAGGTTAGGTTAGGTTAGGTTAGGTTAGGTTAGGTTAGGTTAGGTTAGGTTAGGTTAGGTTAGGTTAGGTTAGGTTAGGTTAGGTTAGGTTAGGTTAGGTTAGGTTAGGTTAGGTTAGGTTAGGTTAGGTTAGGTTAGGTTAGGTTAGGTTAGGTTAGGTTAGGTTAGGTTAGGTTAGGTTAGGTTAGGTTAGGTTAGGTTAGGTTAGGTTAGGTTAGGTTAGGTTAGGTTAGGTTAGGTTAGGTTAGGTTAGGTTAGGTTAGGTTAGGTTAGGTTAGGTTAGGTTAGGTTAGGTTAGGTTAGGTTAGGTTAGGTTAGGTTAGGTTAGGTTAGGTTAGGTTAGGTTAGGTTAGGTTAGGTTAGGTTAGGTTAGGTTAGGTTAGGTTAGGTTAGGTTAGGTTAGGTTAGGTTAGGTTAGGTTAGGTTAGGTTAGGTTAGGTTAGGTTAGGTTAGGTTAGGTTAGGTTAGGTTAGGTTAGGTTAGGTTAGGTTAGGTTAGGTTAGGTTAGGTTAGGTTAGGTTAGGTTAGGTTAGGTTAGGTTAGGTTAGGTTAGGTTAGGTTAGGTTAGGTTAGGTTAGGTTAGGTTAGGTTAGGTTAGGTTAGGTTAGGTTAGGTTAGGTTAGGTTAGGTTAGGTTAGGTTAGGTTAGGTTAGGTTAGGTTAGGTTAGGTTAGGTTAGGTTAGGTTAGGTTAGGTTAGGTTAGGTTAGGTTAGGTTAGGTTAGGTTAGGTTAGGTTAGGTTAGGTTAGGTTAGGTTAGGTTAGGTTAGGTTAGGTTAGGTTAGGTTAGGTTAGGTTAGGTTAGGTTAGGTTAGGTTAGGTTAGGTTAGGTTAGGTTAGGTTAGGTTAGGTTAGGTTAGGTTAGGTTAGGTTAGGTTAGGTTAGGTTAGGTTAGGTTAGGTTAGGTTAGGTTAGGTTAGGTTAGGTTAGGTTAGGTTAGGTTAGGTTAGGTTAGGTTAGGTTAGGTTAGGTTAGGTTAGGTTAGGTTAGGTTAGGTTAGGTTAGGTTAGGTTAGGTTAGGTTAGGTTAGGTTAGGTTAGGTTAGGTTAGGTTAGGTTAGGTTAGGTTAGGTTAGGTTAGGTTAGGTTAGGTTAGGTTAGGTTAGGTTAGGTTAGGTTAGGTTAGGTTAGGTTAGGTTAGGTTAGGTTAGGTTAGGTTAGGTTAGGTTAGGTTAGGTTAGGTTAGGTTAGGTTAGGTTAGGTTAGGTTAGGTTAGGTTAGGTTAGGTTAGGTTAGGTTAGGTTAGGTTAGGTTAGGTTAGGTTAGGTTAGGTTAGGTTAGGTTAGGTTAGGTTAGGTTAGGTTAGGTTAGGTTAGGTTAGGTTAGGTTAGGTTAGGTTAGGTTAGGTTAGGTTAGGTTAGGTTAGGTTAGGTTAGGTTAGGTTAGGTTAGGTTAGGTTAGGTTAGGTTAGGTTAGGTTAGGTTAGGTTAGGTTAGGTTAGGTTAGGTTAGGTTAGGTTAGGTTAGGTTAGGTTAGGTTAGGTTAGGTTAGGTTAGGTTAGGTTAGGTTAGGTTAGGTTAGGTTAGGTTAGGTTAGGTTAGGTTAGGTTAGGTTAGGTTAGGTTAGGTTAGGTTAGGTTAGGTTAGGTTAGGTTAGGTTAGGTTAGGTTAGGTTAGGTTAGGTTAGGTTAGGTTAGGTTAGGTTAGGTTAGGTTAGGTTAGGTTAGGTTAGGTTAGGTTAGGTTAGGTTAGGTTAGGTTAGGTTAGGTTAGGTTAGGTTAGGTTAGGTTAGGTTAGGTTAGGTTAGGTTAGGTTAGGTTAGGTTAGGTTAGGTTAGGTTAGGTTAGGTTAGGTTAGGTTAGGTTAGGTTAGGTTAGGTTAGGTTAGGTTAGGTTAGGTTAGGTTAGGTTAGGTTAGGTTAGGTTAGGTTAGGTTAGGTTAGGTTAGGTTAGGTTAGGTTAGGTTAGGTTAGGTTAGGTTAGGTTAGGTTAGGTTAGGTTAGGTTAGGTTAGGTTAGGTTAGGTTAGGTTAGGTTAGGTTAGGTTAGGTTAGGTTAGGTTAGGTTAGGTTAGGTTAGGTTAGGTTAGGTTAGGTTAGGTTAGGTTAGGTTAGGTTAGGTTAGGTTAGGTTAGGTTAGGTTAGGTTAGGTTAGGTTAGGTTAGGTTAGGTTAGGTTAGGTTAGGTTAGGTTAGGTTAGGTTAGGTTAGGTTAGGTTAGGTTAGGTTAGGTTAGGTTAGGTTAGGTTAGGTTAGGTTAGGTTAGGTTAGGTTAGGTTAGGTTAGGTTAGGTTAGGTTAGGTTAGGTTAGGTTAGGTTAGGTTAGGTTAGGTTAGGTTAGGTTAGGTTAGGTTAGGTTAGGTTAGGTTAGGTTAGGTTAGGTTAGGTTAGGTTAGGTTAGGTTAGGTTAGGTTAGGTTAGGTTAGGTTAGGTTAGGTTAGGTTAGGTTAGGTTAGGTTAGGTTAGGTTAGGTTAGGTTAGGTTAGGTTAGGTTAGGTTAGGTTAGGTTAGGTTAGGTTAGGTTAGGTTAGGTTAGGTTAGGTTAGGTTAGGTTAGGTTAGGTTAGGTTAGGTTAGGTTAGGTTAGGTTAGGTTAGGTTAGGTTAGGTTAGGTTAGGTTAGGTTAGGTTAGGTTAGGTTAGGTTAGGTTAGGTTAGGTTAGGTTAGGTTAGGTTAGGTTAGGTTAGGTTAGGTTAGGTTAGGTTAGGTTAGGTTAGGTTAGGTTAGGTTAGGTTAGGTTAGGTTAGGTTAGGTTAGGTTAGGTTAGGTTAGGTTAGGTTAGGTTAGGTTAGGTTAGGTTAGGTTAGGTTAGGTTAGGTTAGGTTAGGTTAGGTTAGGTTAGGTTAGGTTAGGTTAGGTTAGGTTAGGTTAGGTTAGGTTAGGTTAGGTTAGGTTAGGTTAGGTTAGGTTAGGTTAGGTTAGGTTAGGTTAGGTTAGGTTAGGTTAGGTTAGGTTAGGTTAGGTTAGGTTAGGTTAGGTTAGGTTAGGTTAGGTTAGGTTAGGTTAGGTTAGGTTAGGTTAGGTTAGGTTAGGTTAGGTTAGGTTAGGTTAGGTTAGGTTAGGTTAGGTTAGGTTAGGTTAGGTTAGGTTAGGTTAGGTTAGGTTAGGTTAGGTTAGGTTAGGTTAGGTTAGGTTAGGTTAGGTTAGGTTAGGTTAGGTTAGGTTAGGTTAGGTTAGGTTAGGTTAGGTTAGGTTAGGTTAGGTTAGGTTAGGTTAGGTTAGGTTAGGTTAGGTTAGGTTAGGTTAGGTTAGGTTAGGTTAGGTTAGGTTAGGTTAGGTTAGGTTAGGTTAGGTTAGGTTAGGTTAGGTTAGGTTAGGTTAGGTTAGGTTAGGTTAGGTTAGGTTAGGTTAGGTTAGGTTAGGTTAGGTTAGGTTAGGTTAGGTTAGGTTAGGTTAGGTTAGGTTAGGTTAGGTTAGGTTAGGTTAGGTTAGGTTAGGTTAGGTTAGGTTAGGTTAGGTTAGGTTAGGTTAGGTTAGGTTAGGTTAGGTTAGGTTAGGTTAGGTTAGGTTAGGTTAGGTTAGGTTAGGTTAGGTTAGGTTAGGTTAGGTTAGGTTAGGTTAGGTTAGGTTAGGTTAGGTTAGGTTAGGTTAGGTTAGGTTAGGTTAGGTTAGGTTAGGTTAGGTTAGGTTAGGTTAGGTTAGGTTAGGTTAGGTTAGGTTAGGTTAGGTTAGGTTAGGTTAGGTTAGGTTAGGTTAGGTTAGGTTAGGTTAGGTTAGGTTAGGTTAGGTTAGGTTAGGTTAGGTTAGGTTAGGTTAGGTTAGGTTAGGTTAGGTTAGGTTAGGTTAGGTTAGGTTAGGTTAGGTTAGGTTAGGTTAGGTTAGGTTAGGTTAGGTTAGGTTAGGTTAGGTTAGGTTAGGTTAGGTTAGGTTAGGTTAGGTTAGGTTAGGTTAGGTTAGGTTAGGTTAGGTTAGGTTAGGTTAGGTTAGGTTAGGTTAGGTTAGGTTAGGTTAGGTTAGGTTAGGTTAGGTTAGGTTAGGTTAGGTTAGGTTAGGTTAGGTTAGGTTAGGTTAGGTTAGGTTAGGTTAGGTTAGGTTAGGTTAGGTTAGGTTAGGTTAGGTTAGGTTAGGTTAGGTTAGGTTAGGTTAGGTTAGGTTAGGTTAGGTTAGGTTAGGTTAGGTTAGGTTAGGTTAGGTTAGGTTAGGTTAGGTTAGGTTAGGTTAGGTTAGGTTAGGTTAGGTTAGGTTAGGTTAGGTTAGGTTAGGTTAGGTTAGGTTAGGTTAGGTTAGGTTAGGTTAGGTTAGGTTAGGTTAGGTTAGGTTAGGTTAGGTTAGGTTAGGTTAGGTTAGGTTAGGTTAGGTTAGGTTAGGTTAGGTTAGGTTAGGTTAGGTTAGGTTAGGTTAGGTTAGGTTAGGTTAGGTTAGGTTAGGTTAGGTTAGGTTAGGTTAGGTTAGGTTAGGTTAGGTTAGGTTAGGTTAGGTTAGGTTAGGTTAGGTTAGGTTAGGTTAGGTTAGGTTAGGTTAGGTTAGGTTAGGTTAGGTTAGGTTAGGTTAGGTTAGGTTAGGTTAGGTTAGGTTAGGTTAGGTTAGGTTAGGTTAGGTTAGGTTAGGTTAGGTTAGGTTAGGTTAGGTTAGGTTAGGTTAGGTTAGGTTAGGTTAGGTTAGGTTAGGTTAGGTTAGGTTAGGTTAGGTTAGGTTAGGTTAGGTTAGGTTAGGTTAGGTTAGGTTAGGTTAGGTTAGGTTAGGTTAGGTTAGGTTAGGTTAGGTTAGGTTAGGTTAGGTTAGGTTAGGTTAGGTTAGGTTAGGTTAGGTTAGGTTAGGTTAGGTTAGGTTAGGTTAGGTTAGGTTAGGTTAGGTTAGGTTAGGTTAGGTTAGGTTAGGTTAGGTTAGGTTAGGTTAGGTTAGGTTAGGTTAGGTTAGGTTAGGTTAGGTTAGGTTAGGTTAGGTTAGGTTAGGTTAGGTTAGGTTAGGTTAGGTTAGGTTAGGTTAGGTTAGGTTAGGTTAGGTTAGGTTAGGTTAGGTTAGGTTAGGTTAGGTTAGGTTAGGTTAGGTTAGGTTAGGTTAGGTTAGGTTAGGTTAGGTTAGGTTAGGTTAGGTTAGGTTAGGTTAGGTTAGGTTAGGTTAGGTTAGGTTAGGTTAGGTTAGGTTAGGTTAGGTTAGGTTAGGTTAGGTTAGGTTAGGTTAGGTTAGGTTAGGTTAGGTTAGGTTAGGTTAGGTTAGGTTAGGTTAGGTTAGGTTAGGTTAGGTTAGGTTAGGTTAGGTTAGGTTAGGTTAGGTTAGGTTAGGTTAGGTTAGGTTAGGTTAGGTTAGGTTAGGTTAGGTTAGGTTAGGTTAGGTTAGGTTAGGTTAGGTTAGGTTAGGTTAGGTTAGGTTAGGTTAGGTTAGGTTAGGTTAGGTTAGGTTAGGTTAGGTTAGGTTAGGTTAGGTTAGGTTAGGTTAGGTTAGGTTAGGTTAGGTTAGGTTAGGTTAGGTTAGGTTAGGTTAGGTTAGGTTAGGTTAGGTTAGGTTAGGTTAGGTTAGGTTAGGTTAGGTTAGGTTAGGTTAGGTTAGGTTAGGTTAGGTTAGGTTAGGTTAGGTTAGGTTAGGTTAGGTTAGGTTAGGTTAGGTTAGGTTAGGTTAGGTTAGGTTAGGTTAGGTTAGGTTAGGTTAGGTTAGGTTAGGTTAGGTTAGGTTAGGTTAGGTTAGGTTAGGTTAGGTTAGGTTAGGTTAGGTTAGGTTAGGTTAGGTTAGGTTAGGTTAGGTTAGGTTAGGTTAGGTTAGGTTAGGTTAGGTTAGGTTAGGTTAGGTTAGGTTAGGTTAGGTTAGGTTAGGTTAGGTTAGGTTAGGTTAGGTTAGGTTAGGTTAGGTTAGGTTAGGTTAGGTTAGGTTAGGTTAGGTTAGGTTAGGTTAGGTTAGGTTAGGTTAGGTTAGGTTAGGTTAGGTTAGGTTAGGTTAGGTTAGGTTAGGTTAGGTTAGGTTAGGTTAGGTTAGGTTAGGTTAGGTTAGGTTAGGTTAGGTTAGGTTAGGTTAGGTTAGGTTAGGTTAGGTTAGGTTAGGTTAGGTTAGGTTAGGTTAGGTTAGGTTAGGTTAGGTTAGGTTAGGTTAGGTTAGGTTAGGTTAGGTTAGGTTAGGTTAGGTTAGGTTAGGTTAGGTTAGGTTAGGTTAGGTTAGGTTAGGTTAGGTTAGGTTAGGTTAGGTTAGGTTAGGTTAGGTTAGGTTAGGTTAGGTTAGGTTAGGTTAGGTTAGGTTAGGTTAGGTTAGGTTAGGTTAGGTTAGGTTAGGTTAGGTTAGGTTAGGTTAGGTTAGGTTAGGTTAGGTTAGGTTAGGTTAGGTTAGGTTAGGTTAGGTTAGGTTAGGTTAGGTTAGGTTAGGTTAGGTTAGGTTAGGTTAGGTTAGGTTAGGTTAGGTTAGGTTAGGTTAGGTTAGGTTAGGTTAGGTTAGGTTAGGTTAGGTTAGGTTAGGTTAGGTTAGGTTAGGTTAGGTTAGGTTAGGTTAGGTTAGGTTAGGTTAGGTTAGGTTAGGTTAGGTTAGGTTAGGTTAGGTTAGGTTAGGTTAGGTTAGGTTAGGTTAGGTTAGGTTAGGTTAGGTTAGGTTAGGTTAGGTTAGGTTAGGTTAGGTTAGGTTAGGTTAGGTTAGGTTAGGTTAGGTTAGGTTAGGTTAGGTTAGGTTAGGTTAGGTTAGGTTAGGTTAGGTTAGGTTAGGTTAGGTTAGGTTAGGTTAGGTTAGGTTAGGTTAGGTTAGGTTAGGTTAGGTTAGGTTAGGTTAGGTTAGGTTAGGTTAGGTTAGGTTAGGTTAGGTTAGGTTAGGTTAGGTTAGGTTAGGTTAGGTTAGGTTAGGTTAGGTTAGGTTAGGTTAGGTTAGGTTAGGTTAGGTTAGGTTAGGTTAGGTTAGGTTAGGTTAGGTTAGGTTAGGTTAGGTTAGGTTAGGTTAGGTTAGGTTAGGTTAGGTTAGGTTAGGTTAGGTTAGGTTAGGTTAGGTTAGGTTAGGTTAGGTTAGGTTAGGTTAGGTTAGGTTAGGTTAGGTTAGGTTAGGTTAGGTTAGGTTAGGTTAGGTTAGGTTAGGTTAGGTTAGGTTAGGTTAGGTTAGGTTAGGTTAGGTTAGGTTAGGTTAGGTTAGGTTAGGTTAGGTTAGGTTAGGTTAGGTTAGGTTAGGTTAGGGTAGGTTAGGTTAGGTTAGGTTAGGTTAGGTTAGGTTAGGTAGGTTAGGTGAGGTTAGGTTAGGTTAGGTTAGGTGAGGTTAGGTTAGGTTAGGTTAGGTTAGGTGGGAGGGGTTGGGGAGGTGGTAGGGGAGGGGTGAGGTGGAGGTGAGGGTTAGGGGGGTAGGGGTGGGGTGGGAGGTGGGGTTAGGTTAGGTTAGGTTAGGTTAGGTTAGGTTAGGTTAGGTTAGGTTAGGTTAGGTTAGGTTAGGTTAGGTTAGGTTAGGTTAGGT
>OY751355.1:15519428-15520805 GCA_963564715.1 Catocala sponsa | reverse complement strand
ACCTAACCTAACCTAACCTAACCTAACCTAACCTAACCTAACCTAACCTAACCTAACCTAACCTAACCTAACCTAACCTAACCTAACCTAACCTAACCTAACCTAACCTAACCTAACCTAACCTAACCTAACCTAACCTAACCTAACCTAACCTAACCTAACCTAACCTAACCTAACCTAACCTAACCTAACCTAACCTAACCTAACCTAACCTAACCTAACCTAACCTAACCTAACCTAACCTAACCTAACCTAACCTAACCTAACCTAACCTAACCTAACCTAACCTAACCTAACCTAACCTAACCTAACCTAACCTAACCTAACCTAACCTAACCTAACCTAACCTAACCTAACCTAACCTAACCTAACCTAACCTAACCTAACCTAACCTAACCTAACCTAACCTAACCTAACCTAACCTAACCTAACCTAACCTAACCTAACCTAACCTAACCTAACCTAACCTAACCTAACCTAACCTAACCTAACCTAACCTAACCTAACCTAACCTAACCTAACCTAACCTAACCTAACCTAACCTAACCTAACCTAACCTAACCTAACCTAACCTAACCTAACCTAACCTAACCTAACCTAACCTAACCTAATAACCTAACCTAACCTAACCTAACCTAACCTAACCTAACCTAACCTAACCTAACCTAACCTAACCTAACCTAACCTAACCTAACCTAACCTAACCTAACCTAACCTAACCTAACCTAACCTAACCTAACCTAACCTAACCTAACCTAACCTAACCTAACCTAACCTAACCTAACCTAACCTAACCTAACCTAACCTAACCTAACCTAACCTAACCTAACCTAACCTAACCTAACCTAACCTAACCTAACCTAACCTAACCTAACCTAACCTAACCTAACCTAACCTAACCTAACCTAACCTAACCTAACCTAACCTAACCTAACCTAACCTAACCTAACCTAACCTAACCTAACCTAACCTAACCTAACCTAACCTAACCTAACCTAACCTAACCTAACCTAACCTAACCTAACCTAACCTAACCTAACCTAACCTAACCTAACCTAACCTAACCTAACCTAACCTAACCTAACCTAACCTAACCTAACCTAACCTAACCTAACCTAACCTAACCTAACCTAACCTAACCTAACCTAACCTAACCTAACCTAACCTAACCTAACCTAACCTAACCTAACCTAACCTAACCTAACCTAACCTAACCTAACCTAACCTAACCTAACCTAACCTAACCTAACCTAACCTAACCTAACCTAACCTAACCTAACCTAACCTAACCTAACCTAACCTAACCTAACCTAACCTAACCTAACCTAACCTAACCTAACCTAACCTAACCTAACCTAACCTAACCTAACCTAACCT